>OVAO01000003.1:4271-53887 GCA_900406285.1 Biscutella auriculata
AAACAGATTATTGTGAACAACGACACTTTGCAATTAAGGAATGATATTTAGTTTAAAAAGATCAAGGGACAAACCAAGAAATACAACGTACAAAAAGAAAATAAAATAAAATGGGCTTCTATCCTTTAACGTGGCATACGCAAAACTAGTTGAAATTTCTGCAAATATGATTTTTTAATAGTTCAAATGACAATATTTTTATTCTATAATCTCAAAGCAACCATTATATAAAATTAGACGTTAGAAAAATGTTAAAATGACAAAATTTTGAAAACTCAAAGAGATATTACAAGATTTGAAGAAATATACTATTGTATATACGTTTGAGACCAAGTCTATTAGTTTCTTGACCAAAAGTATGAGCCCTAGTTAATATGGAGTTAAGCTTTGATTAGAAGGGTTGATAGAGAGTGGTTGCGTTATAACGCTAACCATATTTTTTTGTTCTCATCACATGTATCACACAATAAGTAATTGACGCCGCGTTCTACCACTATGAATAGAAGAAGTTAAGTGCGTTAGTCAATATTCTTTTGTTTTCAAAATCATTTTCTTTTCTAACAAATTTTCAAATACTCTTAAATAATTTTAGTTAATCAAATAACTATTGTTAGTAAACATAAATAATTATTAAAATTTAAATCCTAATCTATTTGTTACAGTTGCCTTAGATTCTAATATTTTTTTTAAAAAATATAGTTTTTCTCCAACAAATTTTCAAAAAAATAATACTTAACAAAATAATCTTTATTAGTAAAATTTAATAATTATTAAAATTCTATACGAGAAATTATTTGGAGAAGTCATAGATAGATTGTAAACACATTTAGGGAGAAGTCATAGATGGATTATTATTATATTTAGTTACTTTTTGTTTTTTTTTTTAATTTTTTGATTTTATTTGAATTTATCATTTTTTTATTTTATTTTTTTCATTTTTATTTAAACAATAAAATTTGTAATCTTATTTGTTTTATAATTATATTTTAAAATATATATTTTACATTCCTAATTTTGATTCACAATTCACCGCTCTCGTTCCCAGCTTCTACTCCAAACTCTCAGCTCTCAGCTCGCAACTGCTGTTTACAGCTCTCAGCTTCCACTCCACTCTATCAATCACAAGAGATTTTGTTTTCCATGTGCATGCGAAGGAACAAAGAAGGGAGGGAGTTTTTTTTTGTCAACTTTTTTTCTTTCTGTCATCTAAAATTATATTAACAAATCTGTTATAGAATTACAACGACATCATATCGATTACATAACAACAAGTAAAAAGTCTAAAAGAAAGTAAGCAAAACCCAAACAAGAGAAAACTCGAAAAATATACGAAGAAACAATCATAAATCAATGGATAAAAATCATCCTTGAAAATTAAGGCCAACAAACTAAAGGGTAATTCTCGGTGACAAATAAGCAAACCCATAATAAAAACTAAGAAAACTTAAGAAGACGAACAAATCTTGGAAATCCAAACCACATCTAACACTGATCGATCTAATAAATGAGCCAAGTGAAGAAACCTCTTCGCCTGATATATTGACGTATGGAAAGTCAGAAAGATCTTCAAGAAACGCTCAACCTACAACCTGAATAGCCTTGCCAAACAAAAAAGACATCAATCTGTACTGACCAAGAAGTCAGGTTTAATCAATACGATTTTTTAATTAACATATACAAGTCTCCATTTAAAATCCTCTTTTTGAGGTAAATATATAATAAAATATTGTGTTCTCCTTAAAATTATAATCTTGTGGTGATTACTATTGGATAATATATCGAAGATATTTTCCAGGTTTTGTTATAGTTCTACAATTTATAATGAAACCTAAAATTTTTAGTAGTTTTGATTCTTTTTATGCTATCAAAGTCTAAAACTTTAAACATAAAATATTTATTTTGTGTTAATCAAATTGAATGGCGGACACAAAATTAAACGATGGATTAATGACTGCACCTACGACTGTTGTGGTGAGAAAGACAATCTTATCATATAACTGAGTGAGTGAACATCTTGAGAGTTATCCGTTGAATGACTGAATCACATTATCATTGAAATATATTGTGAGGATGTGAGTGTCTTGACAGAGAAATAGTGGAAGATAATTAAGAGCATACTTAATGCCGACAAAGAACCATCTGAAAAAGTGATTGGTACGTCTTAAACTCTTCCTTCCTGGATCATGGATACATGAACATCACACAATTTAACAGGGAGGTCTGAAGCTCTGAAAAATGTGCGAGACATGTCACCAGTCTTGATAGTAATGGCAGACATCGTGAAAGGTATCGTGTAAAGAGAGAACAATTCAACTTTCTTCTATTCTAATGTCGAAGTCTATATACTTTGTTGAAGAAATATAGTAGGATTCAATTTTATTAAGATAATTGATGGATGAAAATTAAGCATGGGCGTTCGAGTTTCGGATTAACCCACTCGGGTTTCGGGTTATCGGGTTTATAGATATAGGATCTGTTCGAATTATTTTATTTTTCGGGTCGGGTTTGTTAGATTTAAGAGAGTTTATGTTGATTAAAGTAAGAGATGAAGAAGATTGAGAGAAAAGCCATGATGGTCGAGAGAGACTTAGAGAAGAAGATAGTTTATTGCTTAGTTTCTCAAGTATCAAATGAGATAATACAACATGCTTATATAGGAAACATAAAGAAAAACCCTAGATGCTAGAAGGAACCATTGGAGACAACATTTGGAGTGGTCTTGGTCCTATGGATTGTTGGTCTGAAGCCACACTCAGACTGCACAAAGCGCTGACATAGTCTGCTCCTCTTTGTCTTCTAGTAGTTTGTAACCTTGTACCATTAATGAGATAAATACATAGCTCTTTCTTTTCTTAAAAATACACCAACATTTTCTACATTAATCCCCATACATTGCCAACATTCTCTTTGCATTTGATTTGCTTCATTTATTTACTTAGAAACCAAACTTGTATCTTATAATGCAACACATTATTCATCTCATAACTTAATATTCCCTCTCAAGCTTAACATATGAATAATGCAATAACTAGACTTGGAACCATGTTCATTCTACCTCATTAAAAACCTTAGAGTGGAAAACAACTTGGGAAAACAACCACCATAAGGGAAAAAGAGTATAGAATCCATGGCCTAAGGAATAATTAAGCTTGATGAAGATTGATAACTATCTTTTTACTCCCCCTTCACTATGGACTAATGTGAGGGAGTAAAGGGTCATCGATGTAGTTTAGTGGTGGGAGTGATTATCGAACCAACTTCGAGAGTGATTACACACTAATTCTATAGAGAGTTAGCTAAGTCAATGTTGAATATAGAATAAGTTTTGTCATCAAAAAATTCTATTCAAATTCATAAGCAATTGCAATCAAAATAAGAAAGTCAACTCAAGATCACAAAAGTCAACAAGAACGATTTAATTAACAATAAGAGAGAACTAAGCGAATAGGGAAATGTAATCGACTTGGGTGATCAAGCTCAAGATTATATTACTCAATTCTATCATTCAACGCTAGTCCTTAGTCTAAGAACTATCCAATTTAGACTAATCTAATCCCTTGGTAGAAATTCTTTTACTAATCATGCAATTGTACAATCCCTTGACTAATCACACAATTAATAAGCATTAAACTCTAGTCTATGCAACTACTAAACAACCCTAGCACAATCCCTTGGTTATGCCTCATTTAGCATTAAATTGATTCATTCCGACATTCATCGAACACCTTCTGGGCAACAAATTGTCTATGACCTAGATTTGATTAGCTAAGTATAATCTACCATTAAACACATCAGTCTAATGAAGATATTATCAATCAAAGCCCTAAGCAACATAATCAATCACCTAATCACCATAATCTACCTAACTCATTCACTTAGCAAAGAAACTACTCACTAATCATGATTTTAACACAAAATCCCAAGAGAGAATCATGATGAAACATGATGAAATCAAGCAAAGAGATGATAATGAAGAAGAAATTGCAATAACAAACAAAGATATTACAAGTTTATCAAAAGATTCAAAGAGAGACAGAGAGAGAGAGTTATAGAGAGAATGAAAAAACCAAGATTGTTAAGAATATGGTTTTGACCCCTATTTATAGTCTCTCTCAAAATGTCTAAAATTACTTAGTTCAAAAACTAAACAGAGAGCTGGTACCGGTCAGACGGACCGGTGGTGTCTCATGAGCCTGACCGGTATGATCTTATGCTCATAATCGGCAAAAGGTCACCGGTCTATGTACCGGTCTTCAGGGCAATTGGGGCGAGTCTTCGTCGAGTAGTACCGGTCAAGTGATTGATAGGTATGGTGACCGGTGATAAAAGCGCGGATTGATGATCGGTCTGGGTACCAGTGAGGTCTAGACCGGTATGATCCTCCGGAGTGCAACATCTATAGGTACCGGTCATATTGACCGGTGGGGGGTGCCCAATGCGAGTCCCACAAGAATGGACTTGTCTCATTTTTGCTCCAAAACGCTCCAAAATGCTCCACTTCTCACCTTAAGCTCGATTCCACACCTGAAAATGATCATGGTATGCAAATGCATCCTAAAGAACTCTAAATGCGACCTAAATTAATGAGAAACGAATAAAAATGAATCCTAAAAACGGCTAAAAATACAAAACATCAAAGATCTATGAGTCCAAGTTTTGAATGAATGAACTCATAAACTTTCAAGCTTGCTGATTTGGTGAAGATATCAACTAATTGATTTGAGCTTCCTGTAAAACATGGAAGGATCACTCCTTGCTCCACCATTTGCCGAACCTTGTGACAATCTACTTATATGTGCTTTTTCCTTTCATGAAACATCAAATTTGTTGCAATATGAATTGCTGCTTGATTGTCACAATGTATGGTGATTGAAGCTTCTGTTTCAATCCCCAAGTCTTTAAACAATACTTTCAACCAAATCAGTTCGTTGTGAGCATCCTCATGGCTCTGTATTCAACTTCATCACTTGAGCATGATACCAATTTCTGCTTCTTGCTTTTCCAAGTGATTAGATTGCCTCCAATGAACGTGCAATAGCCTGTTGTTGATCTTCTATCATTTCGATCCCCTGCCCAATCAACATCACAATACCCAACTATTTCTGTGCTCTTATTGCATCCCATCCAAATGCCTTAGCTTGCTGATCCTTTAAGGTATATAAGGATGCGTTCAATCATGCTCTAATGATGCAACTTTGGTCATGAAACACCGGATTTGTTGCAATATGAATTGTTGTTTGATTGTCACAATGTATGGTGATTGAAGCTTATGTTTCAATCCCCAAGTATTTAAGCAATCATTTCAACCAAATCAGTTTGGTTGTGAGCTTCCTCTTGGCTCTATATTCAACTTCATCACTTGAGCATGGTACCAATTTCTGCTTCTTGCTTTTCCAAGTGACTAGATTGCCTCCAATGAACGTGCAATAGCCTGTCGTTGATCTTCTATCATTTCGATCCCATGCCCAATCAACATCACGATACCCAACTATTTATGTGCTCTTGTTGCATCCCATCCAAATGCCTTGACTTGTTGATCCATTAAGGTATATAAGGATGCACTCAATCATGCTCCAATGATGCATCTTTGGAGCTTGCATATGTGATATGTTGGCTCACCTGATTCACAACAAAGCAAATATCAGGCCTAGTTATAGTTAAATAGATTAGCTTACCAATCAGCCTTCTATAGCGTGTGGAATCCTTAAAAGGTTTGTCTTCTAACTCCCCCTCTCTAATGAATTTGTAGCCATCTTCCATAAGAGTTTTTGCTGGTTTTGATCTAAGCTTTCCTACTTCACTTAAAAGTGGATCTACATATTTCTATTCCAAGGAAGTACTTTAGTTCTCCAAGGTCTTTAGTATCAAAAACAGGTTTAAGAAAGTGTTTTGTAGATTGGATTCCTACCTTGTCATTCCCAAAGATGATTATATCATCTACATAAATGAGAATGACTACGATACCTTCTTAGCTTTGGAGAGTGAAGAGGGTGTGATTTGCTTCTGATTTCTCGAAACCTTTGGTGATAAAAGTTAAGCTAAGCTTATGGTACCAACTCTTGGAGATTGTTTGAGACCGTAAATGGCTTTGTTAAGCTTCAATACATTGCCTTGGGCTACTGAATCTTCAAGACCTGGAGGGGGACACATATAAACTTCATCTTTAAGTTCACTTTGTATAAAAGCATTCTTGACATCCATTTGCCAAAGCTTCCATTCTAGATTAGTTGTCAATGATAAAATCACCCTAACCGTGTAAAGCTTAGCTACTAATGCAAAAGTATCCAAGTAATCTTCTCCATTCGTTTGAGTAAACCCCCTTGCAACTAATCTTACCTTGTATATTTCAATCTCACCATTGCTTTTGTACTTGATCGTAAACAACCATCTAGAACCCACCACCTTTCTTCCTTTATGCAACTCAGTTTCATTCCAAGATTTATCCACTTCCATGGATTTACTTTCTTCCCCAATATCATTTCTCCGTTCCTTGTGTTACATAGCCTTTTCATATGGATTTGGAATCCATTCTTGCTCTATTTTCCCATAAAGACTTGATGTTTTAGTGGAAATCGATCTAGAGTGCAGACATTTTGAATTGGATGAGCTACTACCTAATTGTTGTAGTAGTCTTTAGTATTTTCCAATGACTTTGAGGATATTTAACCCTTGTGCTTCTTCTCAGTACCGGTTCTGGTTGTTGTTGTTCGCCATGGATTATACATTGGTCATGATGATATTGAGCTTGTTCCTCTTCTTGAATTTGACCCGGAGCATTATCAATCTCATCTTCTATTCGCCCCTCATGATCAAGGTGGATATCCTCAACTTGTGTTGGAGGTTGTTGAGGTTCTTCACCCCCTTGTTTCTCTTGACTGATAGTATGATCTGTGGAGTCACCATTGTTTTGGAGGTTTATTTCTAGACTTTCAAGGAAGTGTTTGAGTTTTTGAGCTCTATCCGAAGCTGAATGAGATTAGTCTGTGATGCTTTCCCAATTCTTCTCATCATAGAATCCTTTTCCTTCTATAAACTTGGCATCTCTTGAGACTATGACCCTCCTTGTTTATGGTACATAACACTTGTATCCTTTTTGAGTAGTAGAGTAGCCAATGAACATGGTCTTGACACTCTTATCTTCAAGCTTGTGTCTTTGAGCCCCTAGTATAAAAACAAACAAGCACACCTAAACACACGTAAGTGATTAATGAATGGTTTAATTCTTTTTAACACCTCAAACGGAGATGCATCATCTAGGAATTTGGTTGGAATTCTATTGATGATATAACATGCTGAGACAACCGCAGCTGCCCAAAACTTGTTAGGTACAGTGGTGTGGAACATCATAGACCTTGCAACCTCCATGAGATGTCTATTCTTGCGTTCAGAAACACCATTTTGTTGTGGTGTGTATGGGCAACTTGTTTGATGAATAATTACATGTTTGGCTATATGTTGTTTGAAGGAATGCCTTGTGTATTCTCCACCATTATCTGATCTAAAATCTTTAATCTTGGCATTGAATTGGTTAGATACATAAGTCTTAAAGTTTATGAATGCTTATAACATCCTATCTTTAGATGGAAGGAGAGTTAACCAAGTATATTTCGATTTTTCATCTATGAGTGTAACAAAGTATTTCTGATTTTTCCTAGATACACATGGGGAGGTCCATATATCAAAATGAATAAGATCAAGGTAATGCTTATAAATGGTGGATGATTCGGGAAAAACAGTTCTACAATGTTTGCCAAGAATACAAGCTTCACATTCATTAGATTGAAAAGACATACTAGACAACATTAATCCTAAAGCGCGAGAGTGAGAGTATCTTAGTCTAGCATACCACATAACACTAGATGTTTGAGCAAAACATGATGCAAAAATAGAAGATAGATGAGAGTTTTTGTTGATGTCTTGAAGCATATACAAGCTATCCTTGATGTTTCCCTTACCAAGTGTCTCATGTGTTTTAATATCCTGAATAACCAAATCAATAAGACCAAAGATAACACTGCAATTCAAATCAGAAGTTATTCTTTTGACAGATAACACATTTGATGTAAATGAAGGCATATAGAACGCTTGGTTTCTCTATCAAAGAGCCTAAAGTTTTCGATGCCCTTAGTGGGTATTCTATCTCCATTTTCTATGATTACATGTCCTAGGGCAGGTTCTATATGATCAATCAATTCAGAATCACTAATCATATGATGAGATGCACCAGAATCAATAATTAGTGTTCTAGCATGCTCAATCAAAGTATTATGTGCATTACGAGAATTACCACACACATTACACGACTTGGAGGCCTCTTTCAAGGCGTTGATGAGTGATTTAAGATCAGACTTCCTCACATAGTCATCCGTGTATGACACAAGAGCTTTGAAGTTGTCTCCTTGTGACTGGTTTGAGCTAGACGGTTGATGTCACTCAGGTTTTACTCAACACAGCTAAATTTGGAAGTGCACAGACAATCGCTATAGTATTTAGGGATCAAATCCACAAAGACTAAAGACTAACACGAAGAGACAAGCAAGACCGACAAATGGCTAAAACTAAACCAGAGATTGGTTGGTTGATTGTAACATGCAATGATGAAGTGATGAAATGAGTAAAATAAACAAGCAAGAGATTCATATTTAAGCAAGAAATCAAACATAGGGAACACTAAAAGGGGTTTTGGCAGGAATCGCTCAGATAAGTCGTTGAGAAAAGAAAACAGGATCTGGCGACATAGATTATATTTCTGGAGTTACTCGTCGAACGCCCAATACTCGTCACACAGTACCAGACTAGAGATATAACCAATATAGAATATAACCTATGCCTCATCTACTAGACTTCTGAAAATAGATCCACCTCAGGGTCTCAGGTGTGAACCTACGCCTAATCGAGCCCTTCAGGTACTAACCATGTCATTTGGCTTGCCACCTAGAAATTCCGGTAGTCCAATAAGGTAGTTATCCGCTCGAACTAGGCGGTCTCGGTTAAACAAAGTTTAGTGAAGGTCACTAGGTGATCACTCTGTTTGTCAGACATAAATGATCAACCTAAACACCCTTAGTTATTGATTTGCGTGATCTAGTCTTGGTGCATGTCAGGCTTGGATCAGCCTAAGCCTAGATCCAATTTTTTAGATCAAAATCTAGGCTAGCAAATGAGCTACTAAGGGAGAATCAAATATAATCAAGCATAACCCTTAACTTTCCATTCTAGTGAAATCCCTAGATCTGACCTGATTGAGCTACTCAGACATGGTGATAACAATCAAATAAATCATAAATAAAAACTTAAAAACAATTCTGATTGATCAAATATCAAGGGTTCCAGACTACAAGTTGTCAGAATGCAATCTATCTGCCTAAAACTTGTTGTCTAAAAACCCTAATTGCAGGAAAAACAAAACAAGTAAAACCAAAAAGAGAGTCTATAAAAGCGTGCTGAAAAATCGAGTCTCTAGCGCCCTTTAATACTTTCTTCAAGTCAATCGGGCCTTGGGCTTCGAAAACCCAAAAAGGAAATTAGGGTTTTGGTTCGATCGAACCAGCCTTGGTCTTGCACGAGGATCCCGAATTTTGCGCGATGGTTCAAACCACCTTATCATGGGGTCAGTTTGATCGAACCGGTTCTTCTTGACTTGATATTTGATTCTTCGGATCCGCTTTGACCGTGACGAGAAACATCAAACTCAATTTCGGACAGAAGAAGTCTCTTCGAGTAGCTTCCCAAACGCGTGCAAAAATCCTTCTCTGCTGAGATTTCCATTCTCAGCCGAAAGGAGAAAAAGTTCTCAAAGCATGTTAATAACTCAAAAATGGATTTATAATCCTACCAAAAGTTGAGACTTAAACCCATAAAACTAGGACATATCAATTCACCTATGCTTGAACCTTTGCTTATCCTCAAGTAAAGACAGTCATAGCCCAATGCGAAATTGTAAAAACTCCACTTTCCTCAGCTGACCATAGTTTAAAATCAACCTGTAGATCACACACAAACTATACGTGTTAGCACATTGTCCCCAGATTCCCACAATGACCGTCCAACCTGTCCATACTCTGAACCTTAATCCGAGTAGGCCCTGCGTTCAAATCAACTGACTCACTCATTAAAGAAAACATGAGTTTCTTATCAAGAAATCTATCAATCAGGAGAAGAGGGTTCGGTGGTGATGTGGGGAGGTGATGTCACTCAGGTTTTACCCTAGACAACTATTATCTGCAAGTGCACAGACAGACACTATAGCAGACTAAAGACTAACAAAAATAGATAAGAAAGACTAAGAAATGACTAAAACGAACAAAAAGATGGTTGATTGATTATAGCAGGTAATGGTGAAATGAATGAAGCAGTAAAAGGCAATAGGGTTGTTCAATGATAAGCAAAAATTCAGACCTAGGGAATCCTAAAAGAGGTTTTGGCGGGAATCACTAAGATAAGATCTTGAGAAAAGTACACGTAGGATATATGGACATAGCTTAGGTCTCTGGACTTACTCTAAAAGCACCTCGCGCTTGTCACTCAACGCTCAACTAGAGCAAAAGCCAACCCAAGAACCTAATGTATGTCCCATTTACTAAATCTTTGTAGTACGTTCACCCGAGGTCTCAAGTGTAAACCTACGCCTAACCTGTGCCCTTCGGGTGCTAGCAGCGTCCCTAATGCTAGCCCCGAGAACCTAAAAATCCCGGTAGTCCAATTCAATGTTATCCCATCGAACTAGAACGGCCCAGTTAAGCAAGATTTGGTAAAGGTCACTAGTTTAGTCGCTCTATTTATCAGACAAAAATGACTAACCTAAACTTCCTTAGTTACTGATTTGGATGATCCAGTTTAGTGCTTGTCAGGCTTGGATCATCCTAAGTCTAAACCCAATTTGTCAGATTGAGTTTAGACTACAAATCAATTACTAAGGTAGGATCCCTATTGTTTCATTCTCTCCAAATTTAATCAAGCATAAACCCTAGCATACCCTTCCATTTAACCCTAGATCCAATCTAGTGATCTACTTAGACATATTTAAAGCAAACAAACAACGCATGGTTGAAAGCATTAAACGATACTTGTATAGAATCAAAAACAGGGGTTACAGATACAGACTTGTTAGATCTAAACTTATCTTCCCTAGCAAATCAAATCAAAAACCCTAACTGCAAAAGTAAAATAAAGTGTAAGTAAAAACGTTCTGAAAATCATGTTTCTCCGGTGCTATTATAGAGCCTCGGGATGTCATTAGGGTAGGTTCGATCGAACCGACTTGATCCTTGGCATAGAAACCCGAATCTCTCGCTCCGGTTCAGATTGCCTCTTCTGGAGTTGAGGTTCGATCGAACTCAAGGAGGTTCGATCGAACTCAAGGAGGTTCGATCGAACTTGTCTTCATTTCTTCCCTTTGTCTGCATCTTGCGGATCTAGTCCGAGCACCTTGGTTCGAGTGAGGTATCGAACTCGTATGAGGTTTGATCGAACTCATGTCTAGGCGGGAACGATTTCTTCAGACTCTTCTCCAAAACCCCCAAAATGCTTCCTTTTTTCGGATATCCTCTCCAGACCTGTGAAATCCTAAAAGAAGACAAAAAGGCTCCAAAAGCACATTAATAACTCGAAAGGGGGTTCAAATCCCATCAAAAGAAGGGACTGAAACCCCAAAAAATAGGACATATCAAATCCCCAAGACTTGAACCTTTGCTTGTCCTCAAGTAAAGACAAACCAAAGCCCAAGAGGGAGTCACAAGAACTCTACTCTTCCCAACCGACCATAGTCTAGACACATCCTGAAAATAACACACAAACCAAAAGTGTTAGCACATTGTCCCCGGATTCCCACCATGACTGCCCAAACCTGTCCATACTCTTAACCTCCACCTTAATAAATCATGCATTCAAATCAGCTGACCCACTACATTCATTAAAGAGACCGTGAGTACTTTCTCATGAAGTCTTTCAATCCGGCAAAGGGAGTTTGGTAATTTTTGTGGTGAGATTAAAGTGTTTGGGATTCTCAATAAAAAAAGATGACAAAGGGTCATGTAATTATGAAAAATCATGAGAGAGAGATTGAGTAAGTGAGGACCTTGACCTAACATACTTCCTACCAGTAGAAATTAACTACCCACCTGGAAATCGAATCAAAATAAAGTTAAACTAAAACAGAATCTGGTTTTCTCTTCTCCTTTTCTTGCTTCTCTTTTCCATCTCCCACTTAATTGTTTTTTTTTTTTTTTTTTTTTTTTTACGGAAGGGGGGGTTAGATNTTAGATCGAACCACTTTGGGTTCGATCGAACAAAATGAAACGACCCTTGAGGTTCGATCGAACTCACTTAGGTTTGATCGAATTTCAACTTTTCCCGGGCGAATATTCCTCACACAATTGGACATTCAGAAAATAACATTTAATCTCGTTTTTCATAATCTGAATCACTATTTCAGAGATCCTATAACTACCCAATGCTATAATTCCTATGGCGAAAGGAAAACACACAAGCATGGTAAACAAAACCTCATTATCATCAGTTAACCACCTAAAATTTCATACTGACTAGAAAGCAAGCATACCAAGTTAACTAAAATTTCTCTCTATAGTTTTTGCACATGAATGAACATTAGTTGACATGATAAAAAGAATAGAACATATGAGGCTTGAAAAGAAGAATGGGTAAAGGAGGGGTTACCATACTAAAGATGAGCATGACCAGTCAGGCTAAAAGAGAGTGGTAAAGTGGATAACAAACACTGAGCGTCTTTCTACTTCTCTTTCCTTTAATAAAGACTCTTGATAAGAACATTTAAAACTCATGTTAGGTTCTGATAGATAGGTCAGCTGCAGATCTAGCAGTCTCTATCAAGCTTTGGTTTTCTGGGAGGGAGTTTGGTCAAGCGATTCACTAGTTTTCCTGCACTGAACATCATCTAGTAGTGGTGATACATAGGCAGTAGACTGTCACAAAAGAGGGGTCAGTCATAATGGAAAAGTGTCATAGTTCCACAATCCTGAAAGAACAGGAGTGCCTAAGTCAGGAAAATCACAACAAAAGGTGTGGATAAAGGCACACTCCTCCCATACAACTTCACACTGTCCCAGTGGAAAAAGAAACATAAAAACACGAAATGTCAGTTTTATTCAAAAGAAAACGAAAAAGGATATTGTGTTTCTGATGAAGCAGGGGCATGTTCCCAACATATGGCTGATATGTGGTCTTCTAGGGAAGGTTTGATCGAACTCGCTTTGCTCGGGTTCCAGGTACGATCACACTTAAGTGGTTCGATCGAACTTTTTTTGCGCGGCTTTCCTAATCGGTCAAACTAGCATTGTGCAGCTCCAAGGTTCGATCAAACTGAGTCTGATCGTGCCTTGGAAAATTTTCCCGAAAGTTGACCTGAAACTCATCAAAAACAAAAAGCATGTGAAAAGCAAACGGATCTCAACCCAAATATTAGTGACTTACCTGTGGGGTGCCTCCCACGAGTGCTTGTTTATCGTCGCGAGCCTAACTTTGGCTTGATCTACCCCATCAAAGGATTAGACAATGGGAGTTCAGATCCACCGTTTTCCAGGAAACCTGATTGATAAGGTTTCAAACATTTTCCATTTACTGTGAAGGTCGTTGAATCGTTGATTATGACAATAACTCTGTAAGGCTTGATGTCGACAATGCCTACAACAAAGGTTTTCAGAATTATCTTCCTATCATGCAAAGCTTTTGTGCGTTCCTTGTAGATTCTAGTGTTTTCATAGGCGTCTTGGCGAATTTTGTCTAACTCGTTCAACGGAACTAGTCTCCTTTCTGCAGCAGGCTTGAGGTCGTAATTCATCTGTTTTGTAGCCCAGACTCCTTATACTCGAGTTCTACTGGAAGGTGACATGATTTCTCATAGACAAGGTGAAAAGGCGTGGTGCCTAGAGGTGTCTTGAAAGCTGTTATGTAAGCCCACAATGCATTGTCTAGCTTTTCAGACAAGTATTTCCGTGACCGTCCTACCGTCTTCTCCAAAATTCCTTTAATCTCTCTGTTGGAGATCTTTACTTTTCCACTGGTTTGGGGATGGTAGGGTGTAGCCACCTCGTGGCTAAATCCATTTTTCCTGAGAAGAGACTCGAAAATTTTGTTAATAAAATGCGTACATTCGTTGCTGATCACCACCCGAGGCAGTCCAAACCTTGGAAAATCACTGACTTGAACATCTTCAGGACTACCTTAACATCATTGCTGGGGCTTTACATCGCCTCAACCCATTTTGATACGTAATCTACCGCCGTCAGGATGTACTGGTTTCCGAACAAGAGGGGAAATAGGCCCATGTATTTTATCCCCCATACATCAAACACCTCTTATTCTAGTATGAAATTATGGGGCATCTCGTTACGCTTGCTGATGTTCCCTTTTCTCTGACATGTATCACAGGTTGCGATAAAATGATGGGCGTCCTTGAACATGTGTGGCCACCAAAACCCGGCTGCTGTTTTAAAAGTGGCGAAGTGAACTGCATAGTTTGAACTGTGAAAAAGGAATAAAATTCCTTGCACCTCGTGTTCGGGGACGCATCGCCTGTAAAGATTGTCTGCACATCTCTTGTACAGGAATGGATCATCCCAGAAGTAGTGTCCTACATCTCTGAGGAATTTCTTTCTGTCCTAACTAGTGAATCTCTGCGGTGTGACATCTGCACTCAAGAAGTTCACGAAGTCAGCAAACCAAGAAGTATAAGAATTTGCTTGTACCTCGTTCGGTTGGTGTTTTTGGTATGCATAGAAACCATTTACACTCTCCACCGGAAGGCTATTGTCGAATGGGGTTTCCGAATCAACCCTTAGTTTCAACAGGTGGTCTGCTACCCCGTTCTCAATTCCTTTCTTATCTCTGATCTCCAGATTGAATTCTTGCAACAAGAGTACCCAGCGAAACAACCTTGTTTTGGCATCCTTCTTCTACATGAGATAGCGAAGTGCCGCATGGTCGATATGCACTATCACCTTATAACCAACCAGATAAGACCTGAATTTTTTGAAAGCATAGACTATCGTCCAAGGTCCTGCTTTCATAGTAAATGACGTGCATCTTCCTGTCTTTCTTCTGTCCTAAAACTGCACCTACAACAAAATCACTAGCATCACACATTATCTCGAAAGGAAATTCCCAGTCTAGTGGCTGCACTACAGTGGCGCTGACCAAGGCCTCTTTTATTTTTGCGAATGCCTCGAGGCAAGCATTATAAAAATCGAACTTGTTATCTTTGCACAAAAGTTATGTCAACGGTCTTGCTATCAAGGAGAAGTCTTTGATGAATCTTCTGTAAAAACCTGCATGGCCAAGAAAGCTCCTGATATCTTTTACCGATTTCGGGGGTTGGAATTTTATCATGACTTCGATCTTTGGTTTGTCTACTTCGATCCCATGTTCTAAGATCTTGTGTCCTAGGAAGATCCCATCGCATACCATGAAGTGACACTTCTCTCAGTTAAGCACCAGATGCTTCTCTTCGCAGCGTTTTAGGACCCTGCAAAGGTTAGTGAGGCAATCCTGATAAGAAGAGCCATAAACAGAAAAATCATCCATGAACTTCCATAACATTCTCAATTAGGTCAGTAAAAATCGACATCATGCACCAACGAAAGTTAGCAAGAGCATTGCACAACCCAAAAGGCATCCTCCTGTAGGCGTAGGTGCCATAAGGGCATGTGAAAATAGTTTTTCCTGATCATATGGGTGTATAAGGATCTGAAAGAAACCTGAATATCCATCAAGAAAGCAATAGTAAGGGATAACGAGTCTTTCCAGCATCTGATCGATGAACGAAAGGGGAAAATGATATTTTCGAGTCGTTGAGTTCAAACCTGCTGTCAGTAGTTTCAGGATCTCTTTCTTTACCACTTCTGTAAGCTTTGGATTAAGCCTGTGCTAATGTTCTACGGTCGCTTTAGCGTCATCCTCCATGTGGATCATGTGCACGCACAAGTCAGGCGAAATACCTGTAATATCATCTAGAGAGTATCCTATCGCTTTCTTGTACTTTCTCAACTCACATAGTAGCAGGGAAGTCTCAACGTTGTTGACGCTAGAGTTAATGATAACAAGGTAAGTAGAATTGGGGCCCAAGAAATCATACCTTAACCCGCTAGGAATGGGTTTTAATTCTACCTTTGGGGCTGTTAAGGGGTCCCAATCAGGTGTTGGATCCATCATCTTTTTAGAAGTGAGGCTGATTGGTTCAGACGTGGCATCCATATTATCTGCCACACTTTTTGTCTCGTTATTTGTGTACCCTTGTCCGCTGTTTGGGTTGGTCAGAGCTATATTTAGGGGGTCGTTTTGTTGTAGCTCTTCAATGAGTTCTTAAATTACCTCATCCACGATGTCTACTAGGAAAACGTGGTCACTGATCTCGAGTTTCTTCATGATGATGTTCAGATCGAAAGGTATTACAACATCGCCGAAGTTCAGTCGTATGCTTCCTTTCTGCACTTCGATGATTGTGCCTGCGGTCGAAAGGAATGGTCTACCGAGGATGATGGGGTTTTGTTGTTCTGGGATTATCTGCAAAACAACAAAATCAATAGGAATAAACACTGCCATAGACAAAGACCGGAAGGTTCTCGAGCAATCTTTTGGGATGCTTGGTAGACCTATCCGCGAACACCAGGGTCATCTTGTCTTAAGTCGTGTAGGTTGAGCCTTTTCGCAAGTGACGCATGCATGAGACTAACTCCCAAACTTAAATCACACAAGCATCTATCAAAGATACGGTTCTCAATAACGCATGATATAGTAAAAGAACCTGGATTAGACAATTTGCAGCTTCCTCTTTACAGGTGGGCTTGGTTCAACTGTCCTTTTATCTTGTCTTGGTGTTGGGCTTGACAATATGAATACGACCTTCTTATCCATCAGTTCACGCATCCCTTCTTCGCCTTTCTCTTTCCATTCAGTAGTGAGGATTCCTTTAGCTTCATGAAATGGTTTTGGTTTCCCTGTTTCCCTGTGCTCCATACCTTGTACTCGATCAACTCTCTGTAACACCTGTATGGAGTGGGTTCGATGATATGACCTCTAGAAAATGCCCCATTGGGTTCTGTCACGATTGTGCTCCTTGGTTTTTTCTTCCTCATGCGCTTCTTCTTAGTCATCGTTGGATTGTGTGTGCGAGTGTCTCCATCTATGACTTCTTTGACCTCGCTATCACCTATGCTTTCGGAGCAGTCTCTGTTAATCCCTCCAAGAATGATTGAGTGAGGGGTTTTAGTCAGTGTTTCGTTGATGCTGGATAAAACAACTTGCTTCTTCTTACCCTTCTCTTCTTGCTTCTCCTTGCCTTCCTCTTTTGTTTTGGGTTTTCTGTAGTTGAAGTCTCATCCCCTGAAACTTCCACAACTTCTATAGAAGACAAATCTATATCGGGATCGGTTTATGGGACATGTGCAAAGGAGAAATCCTTTGATATGGATGAGAAGATAACTTTGTTCTTGGGCATATCAAAGACAACTCCTACACTTTCCAGAAATGGTCGTCTGAGGAGTAGTTCATTGTTTGGCTGACGTTCCATTTCTAGAACGTAGAAGTCTGTAGGAATCAAACAACCACCTAGAATGATACAGTGTTTTCCCATATTCTATCTGGTTTGCACCTAGCAGCATTTGAAAATTGGAAGCTGATTTTGGATGGTCATAATTTAGTCAATCCCAACTTAATTTCAACGTCCCTGGACATGATGTTTGGTCATGCTCTAGAATCACACAACGATCCATTCAGAGTATACCCGTTTATTGAGCAAGAGATGGCGAATTTCCCTTGGTCATTCAACTTAGCTAACTTTCTCAAAGGGTTCGAGGCTTGTTCCTTCTTGACCATCAACGCCTTCGCCTTCACCTCCACAACGGTCTTCTTTTCTTAAAGCAGGTGTCTGAAGTATATGTCATGGGGGAGAATTTTTACTCCTAAGCTAACNAGGTTCGAGGCTTGTTCCTTCTTGACCATCAACGCCTTCGCCTTCACCTCCACAACGGTCTTCTTTCCTTAAAGCAGGTGTCTGAAGTATATGTCATGGGGGAGAATTTTTACTCCTAAGCTAACACTTTTCTTCTTATCATTTTTGCTAAGCTTTTTCGATTTCTTCTCCATGACATGTGGGTTCTGCTTTGGGATAAACATAAAAGAATCATTAGATAAACTAGTTTCTACCTGAGCAGTTTGCGCGCTGGATAATTCGATTTCCTCTAACAAGTCTAGCTTGATTTTCTGCAAATGTCTGTTGACATGGAAAAGATGAGTGAACGGCGTATCATACTTTGGTTGACCGGTTCGATCGAACTCGCCTTGGCTTCGATTGAACTGCATACTCACGGATTATGTCTAGGTTTCGGTCTGGCTGGTCATGTGTTGATTCTTTCGATCTCGTTGGTGCGGTTAAACGATTCACTCGATCGCTTAAGTGGTTCGATCGAACCACGTTGTCATTGTTTCCGAAAAAACTCGACCTTCCGCCTTATCATGAACAATTTGATCAAGCTGACAAGGGTTCAATCGAACCGGGGAGTCCGTTTCAGCAGTTCGATCGAACTCTTTGGAGGTACGATCGATCTCTTCTGTTCGATTCTCCAAAAAATCAAGACATCTGGTTGTAGGAACACTCGTTTGATCGGACCGATTGGAATTTAATCGAACCTGGAGGTCTGCCACAGGGGTTCCATCAAACTGGCTTGCGGTTTGATCAAACTCAGTTAGACGAGCGTTTTCAGTTGCAATCTTACCGTTTTCGGCGAATGCTGCGATTCTTGAGTAAGAAACTCTCTGGTTTGTTCCAGTTTGAGTTGATGAGTTGACCTCTCTACTTGTCAATTCTCCAACAACAACGTTAATACTTCTTGCAGTTTCAGACTTACCTAGGAGGACTCTAGGTGGGGCTTTGATTGAAGAAGCGAGCTGGGAAACTTGGGTGTCCAATGCCTTTAGATGAGTTCTAAGCTTCGTCGTTGTCGAGGTCCCATGGTCTGCCAAAGTAGCAACAATTGAAGTGGCTTGAGAGGCTGCCATTTATTGTAACATCTACTTATGTTCCTAAAACTTGTTGGAAGCTGTAGAAGGTGTAGGTGCTTGCTGTGGAAAACGGGTTGGTTCCCTCCAAAGTTGTTGAAATGCCTCTTTTGCTAGTATGCTCTATCATTGTTGGGTTGTTTGGGTTGGAAGTTTCCACTGTTCTACTATTGGCCCTGCGATTGTTGCTGCCGAGGGTTCTGCCCGAAGTTTTCTACATTACTAGCAAAAGTTTTACCAGCTAACTGATTTGAATTTTTTTTACCTTGGATATTTTGCTGAGGTGGGTAGAACTGATCCTGAGGGTTGGTGTTGTTGGATGTTTTTGTTACCAATGTAATATACCTCGACCTCAAAGTATTCATTATTGTTTTGGTGTTACACGTCGCCTTGGTCGTCAATGAAGTTTACTGCAACTGCACGTTGATCTCTCTTCAAGAGCTGAGCTACATGGGCTTTGAGCTCTTCTAATTCCCTGGAATGGGGCTTGGAACCAGTTGTTCCTTTGTCATATTTGTTTGCTTTGTTGGCGCTACTCGCTGCAAGGTTCTCAATCAGCTCTTGGGCTCTTCGATATTTTTGGTCATGAAGCCTCAATTGCTTGTTATATCTAAAGCGCTCTGGTATTTCTCAGCAACCCCGTTATAAAATATGTTGAGCAGGGTCACCTCATTGAACATGTGGTGTGGGTAGTCTGCATCATACTGCTTGAAACGGTCAAGAGCGTCGTGAAAGGTCTCTGTCGAGAGCTGCTGGAAGCTTGCGAACTTATTCCTCAACTGAGTAGATCTAGCCTTAGTGTAAAACTGCCTTAGGAAGGTGGTTTTGTACTTTTCCTAATTTCTGATAGACCTACAAGGCAGCTGGAGAAACCAGTTGCGAGCCTTGTCAATCAAAGAGAACTCGAATATCTTGCATTTCAGGGTTTCTCCAGGTACCTCGTTCGAGTTGGTAGTGTTGCATATCGATTCGAATCTAGAGAGGTGTCAAATTGGGATCCCGTTAGCCATTGCATGGACTTAATGCTGTTGAACCAAATTGATGAGGCCGACCTTGATCTCGAAATATCTTCTCTCCACTGGAGGTAGTTGCACTTCCTGTCCGATTGTGAACTAAGCAGTGGGAGTGTCATAACATCCTATGGTGAGTCGTTGATCATTCATTCTAATTGCCTCAGGGTCTTGTTGATTCCTAGCTCCAACAGGTGGACTGAAACCTAGTTGTTGTTGATTTTCATCCACAACAAGTGGTAAGTTAAGTCCTCCTCCTTGTAGAGGATTCTGGATCATGGGCAGCTGAAGGTTTTGTTATTTGTTAGCCATCTTGATCCGAGGTTGTTTCCCTTTCTTAGCTTGTCTTTCTAAGGGTCCGAGCTTGTTTTCCAAGGGCAATAAATTGTTAGTTCCTTTGCTCCTCGTATGTCTCACGCTCATACACCTGAAAAGAAAAGAAAAGAAAAGAAAAGAGAAGAAAAGAAAAGAAAGGGAAAGATCGTCAAATCAAACGTTCACGAGGTTTGATCGAACGGGTTGCGGTTCGATCGAACTGAAAAAGCCGAACAACAAGGTTCGTTCGGACCAATGGTGGTTCAATCGAACTAGATTTTCGAGACTGTAAGGTTCGATCGATCCAAATAAGGTTCGATCAAACTGCAAAGAAAAGTTAGTAAAAATCAAAAAATTATTTTACACGAAAACTATGTCCTAGTCTCCTATCCTAGCATGTTTAATCCCTGGCAACAACGCCAAAAACTTGATGTCACTCAGGTTTTACCCTAGACAATTAAATCTGCAAGTGCACAGACAGTCGCTATAGTACTTTGGGATCAAACCCATAGAGACTAAAGATTAACACGAAGAGACATGCAAAACTGAAAATGGCTAAAACTAAAGTAGAGATTGGTTGGTTGATTGTAACAGGCAATGATGAAGTGATGAAAGCAGGTAAAATAAACAAGCAGGAGATTCAGATTTAAGCAAGCAATCAAACCTAGGGAACACTAAAAAGGATTTTGGTGGGAATCGCTCGGATAAGTCGTTGAGAAAAGAACACAAGATATGACTACATAGTTTAGATTCCTAGACTTACTCGTCAAACGTCGGTACTTTCACACAATACCAAAGTAGAGATATAACCAATATAGAATCTAAACTATTACTCTTGTACTAGAATTCTGAAAATAGATCCACCCGAGGTCTCAGGTGTGAATCTATGCCTAACTGAGCCCTTCATGTACTAACCATGTCACTTGGCTTGCCTTGAGAACCTAGAAATCCCGATAGTCCAATCGAGTTGTTATCCCTTCGAACTAGGTGATCTCGGTTAAACAAACCCTAGTGAAGGTAACTACGTGATCGCTCTGTTTGTCAGACATAAATGATCAACCTAAACTCCCTTAGTTACTAATTTGGGTGATCCAATTTTGGTGCTTGTCAGGCTTGGATCAGCCTAAGCCTAGATCTAATTTGTCAGATCGAATCTAGGCTAGCAAATCAGCTACAAAGGGAAAACCCCTTTTATTTACTTTTTATCTAAAATTAATCAAACATAAATCCTAGCTTTCCCTTCTAGTGAAATCCCTAGATCTGATCTAATTGAACTACTCAGACATGGTGATATCAATCAAATAAATCATAGATGAAAGCATACAAATAATTATGATTTATCAAATAACAAGGGTTGTAGACTACAAGTTGTCAGATTGCAATATATCTCCCTAAAGCTTATTGTCTAAAAACCCTAATTGCAGAAAAAACAAAACAAGTAAAACCAAAAAGAGAGTCTGTCAAAGTGTGCTGAAAAATTGAGTCTTTGTCGTCCTTTTATGTTTTCTTCAAGTCAAGCGGGCCTTGGGCTTCAAAAACCCAAAAAAGTAATCGAGGTTATGGTTCGATTGAACCGGATGTGGTTCGATCGAACTAGCCTTGGTCTTGCATGAGGATCCCAGATTTTGCTCGACGGTTCGAACCGCCTTATTATGGGGTTCAGTTCGGATGTGGTTCGATCGAAATGGTTCTTCTTCTTGACTTGATCTCTGATTCTTTGGATCCGGTTTGACCGTTTCATCTCGGTACAAGGGTTCAATCGAACTCAATCTCGAACAGAAGACTTCTCTTCGAGTAACTTCCCAAACGAGTGCAAAAAGTCTTATTTCCTGAGATTTCTCTTTCAGACCTGCGAAACCCTGAAAGGAGACAAAAGTGCTCCAAAAACATGTTA
The DNA here is from genome assembly GCA_900406285.1 of Biscutella auriculata. Classification (NCBI taxonomy): domain Eukaryota; kingdom Viridiplantae; phylum Streptophyta; class Magnoliopsida; order Brassicales; family Brassicaceae; genus Biscutella; species Biscutella auriculata. The sequence continues at coordinate 26,520 of OVAO01000003.1, forward strand.
ATAATTCAAAAGGGATTTATAATCCTACCAAAAGGTGGAACTTAAACCCCTAAAACTAGGACATATCAATGGTTCATCTTGTTGGCATGTCTCTTTCTCCTCTTGAGTGTAATGAGCCCTTGGATCCTTGAACTTGCTTGGTTTGAGGTGAGGGTGTAAGATCCAAAACTGTCCTGGTGTGACCCTTCTTCTTGCAATGATCACACAACAAGTTCCTCCTTTCTTCAAACTTGTAAGACATGTTTCTCTTGTCCACGGATTTGTAGACACTCTTGCTTACAGTCACAAGTTCCTTGCTATCTTCAAACAACTTTGTTAGAGCCTTGTTTCCTTTGTGTTTCACCATAAACTTCATCAAGAGTGGGAAGAGTACTTCCTCTTAAAATGTGTTTGATTACATCTCCATATGTGCTATTGAGAGTTAAGAGAAACTCAAATACCTTGTCTTGTTCCCTCCTTTCATTCAAGACAGTATCATCATAAGTGCTTGGTCTTCACAATTTCGAACTCAACCCATAAGGCTCTAAACTTGCCGAATGAACTCCATGTATTCTTGGCTCAAGTCATTGATGGCTTTCTTGTCTTCATAGACTCGGTTTAGGTTTGATGTATTCGCAAACACAGTCTTGATAGTATCCCATAACTCCTTTGGATTTTCGAAATATGAGTAATCTCCAAGAAGGGGAATGTCAAGGGAGCCTTGAATAATACCTAGAACCAACTGATTTTCTTAGAGCCACTTTTCACCTTCACTCTTGCTCTCTCCATTTCGTCCTTTATCACCCGTATCTTCAACATTTTTCTTCTTTGGACCTTCAATCATAATGAGGTGATTTTCAATACCTCTTCCTCCAAGAATAGTCTTCATATTTCTTGCCCATATGAGATAATTGAGGATTTTGAGAATCAATAGAGCAATAAAGAACATTGAGCTTTCCATGACAGCTTGTAGAGGCTTGTTTTAGAGTTTTTGAAATGAAACATATCAGGAAAAGAAGCAGATTTGAAAAAGAAACAAAACAGAATCAGAGAATAAAAGAAAATGATTTGCGAAAATAGAATGAGAGAATAGAATTTATTGCTCTGATACCATATTAGATTTAAAGAGTTTAAGTAGAATTGAATTAAGAGATGAAGAAGAATGAGAGAAATGTCATGATGGTCGAGAGAGACTTAGAGAAGAAGAAAGTGTATTGTTTAGTTTCTCAAGTATCAAAAGAGAGAATACAACATGCTTATATTGGAAACATAAAGAACAATCCTAGATGCTAGAAGGAGTCATTGGAGACAACATTTGGAATGGTCTTGGTCCTATGGACTGCTGGTCCGAAGCTACACTCAGACTGCACAAGCGCTGACATAGTCGATTCCTCTTTATTTTCTAGTAGTTTGTAACTTTTTACCATTAATGAGATAAAGACATAGCTCTTCCTTTCCTTTAAAAGCCACCAACTGTTTCTACATTAATCCCCATATATTGGTAACATTCTCTTTGCATTTGATTCCATTTGCTTCATTTATTGCTCACGGTTTTGTACTATTCTTTACTTAGAAACCAGACTTGTATCTCATAATGCAACACATTATTCATCTCATAATTTAATAGGGTTTGGATTATTTTTGGGTCGGGTTCTGGTTACCAAATTTTTAGAATCTTTAGGATTCGGGTTGGGTTTCGGGTTATTTTCGGGTCGGTTCATATATTTTCAATAAAAATATTGTAAATTACTCGAAATACTAATAAATCCAAAAATTTAAACTATTTTCATTAAAAAGTATCATAAAATACAAAAACTAAACATAAAATTGAGAATAAAACACTTAAAATATATTAAATATCAAAAATTTTAATATTAAATATTGAAAATTATATCAATTTTACCGTAAGAAAGACAATTTGCAACTCAAGTTAAGATACTTACAAGTGAAAATAGAGTTGAGTTTCTTAACTTGACAAGTTTTCTACAAGCAAAAAGAATCTTACATGAGACGTTATATGTAGGAACTCCAATGTAGAATTGTAAATCTGAGAGGAAAGACATACACATTTTAAATGTTGCAAAGACTTTAAGCTTTAAAGCAAATCTACCCATTGAATTTTGGAAGAATACATTTTCACAACATACTATCTTATTAATTGAATGCCAAATGTAGGACTGGGCAATTAGATTGTGTCTGAACGTTTATTCAAGAAAGCACTAGGTTATGATCACATTAAAGTTTTTGGGAGTCTTTGTTATGCGCATAACCAGCAAAGAGGAAATGACAAGTTTGAAACTAGAAATAGAAGGTGTGTGTTTGTTGGGTATCCACACAGTAAAAAAGGATGACGTTTGTACGATCTAGAATGCTTTGAATAATTTATGTCACGACACGTAGTGTTCTAAAAAAATCATTTCCATTCGCTGCAAATGTCAAAATACAAGATCATAATAGTGCAAGAACATAAACTTATTTGTGGAGTCCGATTATTGAGGACTATGATGTTGATAATGAGCCAAGTCCTTATGCTCAACCATCTGTTATATTTACTACAATCGATCAACCTGCAATAACCTAAATACATACATAACAAGTGATGAGAGGTCTAACTGCAAAGATTGAAACTGCTCCTATGTCGAGTGAAGCGTCTCAGACAAGTGACCAGACTGAAGTAGCTCCAACATAACAGCCTCTTGGTCGTGGTCACAGTTCGAAAGTAAAATCGATAACATTGAAGAATTTTGTTGTTAACTCCATTGCAATAAAAGAAGTGGAAAAATTGTCCCAACAGTAGCTCCAACTATTGTCAAGTATCTGATTGCAGACTATGATAGTAGTCATTGATTTACAGAGAACCATGTTGCCTTTGTTGCTGTAGTAATAAGACACTTGAGAAAAAAAATTAAAATTGCTATGGGAGATAAGCGATGACACGTGATGCAATGTGTCCTGAATATAAGGCATTAGAAGACAAGAAACTTTGACTATAGAAGATCTTTGAATTGAAAGGAAAGCAATAGGAAGCCGAATGGGTATATAAAGTAAAGTTTTAGTCAGATGTTCAAATATAAAGATACAAAGCGCGACGAATAACATTGAGAAAGAAACAGACTGAAGGAGAGGAATATAGATAAACGTTTTCTCTAATGACAATGTGCATCAGGTGGAAATGCACAATGCTTTTTGTTGGATAAGCTTCAAAGGATCTTCAAGTTCAAGATACTCTTGTTGTGATCTCAACAAGAAATAAGGAAAACTTGAAGATCTATCTAGAATTAGTGTTTATCTAGTTCTTGAGAGAAAAGGAAATAAGTAGTTTCCCTTTTCCTAATAGTTATAGGATTACTAAGTTGTGTTTCTCCTATAAATAAGATTGATCAAAGTTGTGATCAATCAAGTTGGACATTCAACTTCTATGTTTAGTTTTGAGATAGTTTCTAAACATAAATAAAGAGAAGGATTTCTTTATTAAACTAAGAGTGTTCTAAGCTACTTTAATTGGTATCAGAGCAAGACGAACCATGGGAGACACGACCAATCACGCAAAGGAGTTCAATCCATCGACATCAATGCAATGTCTCATGCTCAATGCGACTAACTACACAGTGTGGGCCATTCACATGAAGATAATGTTGAAGATCTACAAGGTGTGGGAAACGATAGATCCCAGAGCCGAGGATGTAGATAAGAACAACATAGCTATTGGTTTATTGTTTCAAGCGATTCCGGAGGATCTTGTCTTGCAAGGTTGCGAGCAAGAAACCTCAAAAGGGATATGGGAAGCAATTAAATCACGACATGTTGGAGCTGAACGAGGGAAGGATGCGAGAATTCAAACACTCATGGCGGATTTTGAGCGAATGAAGATGAAAGACTCAGACTCGATTAATACCTTCTCTGGGAAGTTATTCGAATCAGCCTCAAAATCAGCATCTCTAGGTCAAGCCATTGACGAACACAAGCTTGTGACGAATTTTCTCAACAACTTACCTAGAAACAAATACATTCATATTATCGCCTCACTTGAACAACTTTTGGATCTGAAGAAAACGAGTTTTGTTGATATAATTGGCCGACTGAAAGCTTATGAAGAAAGAATTCTCAACAAAGAAAACGGAGAATCACAAGAGAAGCTTCTATATGCAAATTCAAGTCAACAAAACAACTCACATAAAGGAAAAGATCGCAGCAAAGGAGGACACATATATAAAGGTCGAGACAAAGGAAAATATGATGCAAAATTAACTGATCAAAACCGAGAGAAACCGAAGAAGGATCGATCAAAAGTAATATGTTTCGCTGTGATAAGCCAAGCCACTTCTCATCTACATGCCCTGAACGAAAAACAAAGAAACAAGAAGTTAACAAAGTAGAGTCAGAAGAAGACGACTCAGCACTCTATATGCATGAAGTTGTATACTTGAACGAAGAAAATCTTATACCGGCGAGGTTCGAATCAAAAGACGGACAAAGAGAAACTTGGTATTTAGAAAATGGAGCAAGTAACCACATGACGGGATAAAAGTTGTTCTTCTCAGAACTCAATGAAAGAATCTCAGGAAAAGTAAAATTTGGAGATAATTCCTTTGTTAACATCAACGGGAAATGATCGATTATGTTTGAAGGCAAAACGGGTGAGCAGAATGTCGTGTCTAATGTCTACTACATCCCTGATCCTAAGAGCAATATTTTGAGTCTAGGACAAGGTACTGAGGTCGGTTGTGAAGTACGAATGAGACATGACTTCTTAACGATTCATGATCTAAGTGGGAGCCTCTTAGCAAAGGTTACAAGATCAACTAACCGTCTCTACAAAATTGATCTGAAAATAGGAAAACCGATGTGTCTTAGTTCAAGGATTGAAGATGAGACATGGAGATGACATGCAAGGTTGGGACATATAAGTTTGAAGAAGATGAAAACTATGTCTTAACAAGAACTAGTTTTTGGACTACCGAGCTTAAAAGAAGAGATGAAGATATGCGAATCTTGTCTCGTTGGGAAGCAAACTCGAGTGTCGTTCCAAAAACAGCAATATATCGAGCTTCAAAACCTCTTGAGCTCATACACTCTGACCTTTGTGGACCAATCACGCCATCAACTGCATCAAATAACAGATATATATTTGTCATTGTCGATGATTGTTTAAGATATATGTGGGTGATGTTGATGAAAGAAAAGAGTGATGCATATGAACGGTTAAAGGAATACAAACGACTAGTGGAGAAGGAAGTTAAGAGTGAAATCATGACTCTAAGGACTAATCGAGGAGGGGAGTTTACCTCAACAGAGTTCAACAAGTTTTGCAACAAGAATGGGATAAAGAGACATCTCACAGCTCCTTACACTCCCCAACTAAACGGTGTTGTCGAACGAAGAAATAGAACTTTAATGGAGATGACAAGGAGCATTCTCAAGGCTAAAGGAGTTCCCAACTTTCTGTGGGGTGAAGCTGTTAGACACTCATCGTACATCATAAATAGAGTACCAACAAGAGCACTTGAAAACATGACGCCTTATGAAAGTTTACAAGGAAGAAAACCAAGCAACACATCTAAGAATTTTCGGTTGCTTAGTTTATGCTAAAATCGAAGCACATCATCTTCGAAAGCTCGATGATAGATCACAAGCTCGTGTGCATCTAGGAGTTGAAGTTGGAACCAAGGCTTATCGATTGTACAATCCGATAACCAAGAAAGTGGTGATAAGCAGGGACGTCATGTTTAATGAAGCAGCAAGTTGGAACTGGAACAAAGTCATGACTGAATCAAGTTTGGATCCTGGAAAGTTTCATATGCGTTGGGGAGAAGAACTTGATGCAGGTCAAGGATCAGTGATTGTCGATCAAGCAGAAGGAGAAGAATATGGTCATAATAATCACGATATTGGTCATGAAGTAGATGGTATAGGTGACGAAAATCAGCAACAAGGAGAGCAAGAAGATCCGATTATCTTGAGGAGATCAAGCCGACAAAGAACTACACCAAGTCACTTCAATGACTACATACTTTAAGCTTCCGAAGAGTGTGAAAGCTTGTTCTTTCAATTAACTGTGAACCTAAATATTATAAAGAAGCAAAAGAGTTGGTTTAATGGAGAATAACAAGCCAAGATGTAATCGACTCAATCAACAAGAACAACACGTGGTTTCTAGTTGAGAGACCAAGTAATACAAAAGTGATTGATCTTCGGTGGATTTTCAGGATTAAGAGGAATGTCGATGAAACCATTAACAAGTACAAGGCGCAACTTGTAGCTAAAAGATATGCTCAAGAACATGGTATCGATTTTGATGAGGTTTTTGCACCGGTTGCTCGGATCGAAACCATACGCTTACTTGTAGCATTGGAGGCCTCTCTTGATTGGGAAATTCATCACATGGATGTGAAGACAACGTTTTTACATGGAGATTTAATCGAAGATGTATACGTAGAGCAACCCGAAGGATTTGAAGTAAAAGGCGAAGAACACAAAGTGTACAAACTTGTCAAAGCTTTGTATGGTTTGAAACAAGCTCCTAGAGCTTGGAATATCGAACTCGACAAGTGTTTTAATTCACTGAGATTCACCAAGTGCTCAAAGGAATTCTCGGTTTACCAAAGAGAAAATGGTACACGCCTTCTCATTGTTGCGGTTTACGTTGATGATTTATTCATCACCAAAACTAGTCTCAAGATCATAAGCGAGTTCAAGGGGGAGATGGCATCTAAGTTTGAGATGACTGACTTAGGAAAACTCACTTATTATCTTGGCTTAGAGGTTCATCAAAGAAGTGATGGAATTGAACTAAAGCAAGAGACCTATGCACGAAGAATATTGAAAGAAGCCAGTTTAGATGAGTGCAACTCAACTAAAGTACCAATGAATTTCAGTCTGAAAAATATCTAAAGCCAAAGATGAAGAGGAGATCGATGCAAAAGGTTATAGGCGAAACATGGGCTTTCTTAGATATCTTCTACACACACGACCAGACTTGGCATTCTCAGTAGGTGTAACTAGTAGATATATGCAAAGTCCTCGCCGTTCGCATGGAGAAGCAATGAAACACATCCTTCTATATCTAAAAGGAATTGTGGCTTTCGGGTTGAAGTTCACACGAAATGGATCAAGGAAGATTGTGGGATTTAGTGACAGTAGTCACATTATTGATCAAGACGACGGACGAAGCACCACGAGACATATCTTCTACTTCGGATCATCGCCGATCACATGTTGCTCGCAAAAACAGAGCATGGTCGCTTTATCATCATGTGAGGCTGAATTTATGGCGACAACGGAAGCAACTTGACAAGCTATTGGCTTCACGACATCCTAAGCGAAATCACGGGGAGGAAGACGGAGAAAATCCTCATCAAGATCGACAACAAATCCGCAATAGCATTAACAAAGAACCTCATATTTCATGGCAAAAGTAAACATATTCACAAAAGGTATCACTTTATACGGGAATGTATTGAGAATGGACTTGTTGACGTCGTACACATCCCGGGGACGTAGCAAAAGGCCGACATATTGACTAAGGCATTGGCAAGGATCAAGTTCGAAGAAATGAGGAACTTAATTGGAATGCAAGACATGTCAAAGAAAGATTCAAAGCTTAAGAGGGTGATTGTTGGATAAGCTTTAAAGGATCTTCAAGTTCAAGATACTCTTGTTGTGATCTCAACAAGAAATAAGGAAAACTTGAAGATCTATTTAGAGTTAGTGTTTATCTAGTTCTTGAGAAAAAAAGGAAATAAGTAGTTTTCATTTTCCTAATAGTTATAGGATTATTAAGTTGTATTTCTCCAATAAATAAGATTGATCAAAGTTGTGATCAATCAAGTTGAACATTCAAGTTCTATGTTTAGTTTTGAGATAGTTTCTAAACATAAATAAAAAGAAGGATTTCTTTATTAAACCAAGAGTGTTCTAAGCTACTTTACCTTCTTACATGGAGTTTTAGAGGAAGAGATCTATATGAGGCTTCTACTGGGATAAAGCTCTGCTTTTCCTATTGCAATATGTCAACTACGAATGTCATTGTACGGTCTTAAATAAGGTTCTCGCTATTGGTTTGCAAAGCTGACTTCGACTTTACTTGTTTACAGGTTCATTCAATCACTTGACGATTATTTAGCTTTTTACATATAAAAAATCGAAAGTCAAAATACATATTTTAACCTATGTTGATGACTTGATATTCACTGTTTGCTTTCATATGAAAAATTTGGGTGAATTGAAGTATTTCTTAGGCATAGAAGTGGCTCGAACCAAGACAAGGTAACACAAGTTCAACACGTTTAAATCCACCCTAGGTATACTGAATTGGTATGCACCAGCTTGAGATGGATATTAGATAATATATTGAAGATATTTTCCTCCTTTTGTTACAGTTCTGTTACTTGTAAGTAAAATTGTTTATATTGTTGTATATACGACGAGATAGAGGATTAGTTCCTAGATTCTCTTAGTCTCTCGTTTTGTACAACCTCTATATGTTAACTGCAACTTATAATGAAACCCAGAATTTTGAGAAGCTTTGAATTATAAAGAGCAAACTGATTATTAGTTTTTATATTCATATGATCTACCTCGAAGAAGAATTAGCTGAGATCTTATTAGCAGATCTCTTGATGGATTCAATTCTCTGTAACCTAATCTGTTCTCTGAACTTTGCTATGAACTCATCAGCCTTCTTGTCCACGTCACTTCCATTGTTGCTCCCTCCAACTTCTTCATCTTCTGCTTTCTTCTCCTTCTCCATCTCATCATCTCTGTGAGTTTCATTTTCTATTCTTCTCCTGCGTTCTTCATCATCGGATTCTTCAGTCACCTTGCTTCCCAAGAAACTTTTTGTATCATTTTTTTCCGTGTCTTGTCTAATGACTATCTGTTCCTTGGATTCCACGATTGGATCGGACCACCACACTTTTTTAGTACCGTTTCTTTTCCCTGAACGGTCATCGAGTTTCATCTTTTGTTCAGACGACTTTCTACGTTCGTTGCCTACTCGAAATTTCGTCGGTGGTGACTTGTAATACTCAGCTGGAGGTGGTGGCGGAGGAGGCGGCGGGGGATGAAACTCACGGCCTGCAAATTTCGTCTTCTGAGCTGATTCTCTCCGATTATTTCTATAAACACTGGAATTTTCCTTTCTAGACGCCGAGTTATAATACGCCGGTAGCGGTGGCGGTGGTGGAGGAGGAGGTGGCGGAGATGGATGAAACTCGTCGTGGAATTCCGCTACAGACTCAGATGTGAGATTAGGTAAAAGCGGCGACTTTCTCGGAGAAGAGAGAGAGGAAGATGGCGTCAGATTCGCTCGAGTCTTAATCAACGGCTTTAATTCAACCGTCGCTGGATTCTTATTGGACGGTTGAGATTCAATCTCCGTTGATGATGGAATTGATCTTGACCTCCATGGAATCGGAGAAGGAAGGACATGACTGTTTTCATCAGCGAGAGTCTTGAGTTGTTCTCTCTTGGATCTCACCTTCTCCCATTGACCTGAAGTATCGCCGGAATCAAAAACACGCGAATAATTCAAGCTCCGAACAGGCAAAAGCAGAGGCTTTTCTCTCATCCCTGAACTAACTCGATCGACGAAACGACTCTCGTGATCTTTAGAAAGAACAACATCAGGGGTTTTCATTTGGTACTTGTTCCTCCATGTCTGAAACTTCCGGTGGTCACCGGAGGAATCATCGGACGGTTCAGATTCACTCTCGTGATTCAAATTAAAAACAGAGGATACCTCAAGAATCTTAGGCACATAGGAATGCGAATTATTGTTATTATGATCGGCTTTGTGATCATTATTGGTTGGTACTCCTCCTCCATCGTAGTTCCGGCGGCTAAAGAGGCCGTAAGAGACTGCGATGCCGACTAAAACGAGATGGAGAAGCTCGAGGAGTCTGGTTTGATTAGCGAGCTCCGGCGTCTGAGAAAGGAAGACAGGTACCACGGCGCAGAAGACGGCGAGGATAAGAGCTTTGAAAAGGAATCGAGAGTAGAATTTTCTGGGGTTATGATCTTCTTTAGTACCCAATCGGGTCGTTGTTTTCTTGGAGCTTCTCATTTCCACCATTAAGAGAGAAAGTGAGTGTTACAGAGAGTTGTAAAGGTTCTTTCCTTTTTCTTGCGATGGAAGAAGATTTGGGAAAAGAGAAAGATAAGTTAGTGGAAACTCTTAAGACTTACCGGTTAAGTTCTGTTAGTGTTTTTTTGAAAACAAAATTTAACTTTAGTGTTTGGTTTCTAATACTATTCTAATCTCATATCTGATGATTGACAGCGATTGGAGAATATATGAAGAATGCCTCATGCTAAGTGTAGTAAAGCCTCTCTCGGGTTTAGAGGGTTTTCTTAAGTTGCTTATTTTCATTCATGTAATACGACTATATATAAAGTCGTTTTGAGCTCTCGAAGTAGTTAAGTCGTTAACTTTCTTCTTCGGTTAGAGAGAAGAAACAGAGAGAAAGTTGCAAGATCAAGAGAGAACGAGAGATTAGGGATTCGAGTCTGTAGTCTGATCAATCTCCTCGAAGTTTTACTTAGTGGATTCCGGAGAAAAGCTCCGGCCAGACGTAGGATGCGTTAAGCTCCGAACTGGTTAAACTCTCGGTGTTCGTTTATCGCTTTCTTTCGTTAACGATTTCTTTTGAATCATGTTCTCTTGGTTTGAAGATTATCAAGAAGAAGAGAACAAAGTCGTACAAATTGGTATCAGAGCCTCTCGGTTCTATGGGAGGAAGAAGAACTAAGCTAAAATATCGGTAAACTTGATTTCTAATTCGGTTTGCGAGTTGTTTGTTTCTTTGCAGGTTAAAGATGTCGAACGGAACAAAGATCGACATAGATCGATTTGATGGAGTAGGATACTTCTCCATCTGGAAACGAAGGATGTACTCTCACTTGACAGTACAAGGACTCAATGATGTTCTGTTTGAAAGACCTCAAGATGATAAGTCAATCAAAGAAAAAGCGGCAGAAGAAGATGCTGAAGTAAAGAATAAGAGGATTGCAGCAGAAGAAGCAAGATTGGAGCGATGTGAAAGAGCTCTACACATGATCTTTATCAACGTAGGAGATAAAGTTCTAAGGAAAATCGAGAAGTGCACAACAGCAGCAGAAGCTTGGTCGATCTTGGACAGACTCTATCTGTCAAAATCTCAACCAAACCGAGTGCACTCACAACTCAAATTTTACAATTTCAAGATGCAAGATCATAAGATGATGGACGAGAACGTTGATGATTTCCTAAGATTGGTGGGAGATCTTTCAAATCTCAATATAGAAGTACCAGAGAAGTTCGGGCGATACTACTTCTGAACTCACTTCCACTCAAGTATGATCAACTCAAGGAGACCTTGAAGTATAGCTATGAAGCCATTACTTTATATGAGGTCACAAGTGCAGCAAAGTCTAAAGAAAATGACGTAAAAGACAATGCAAGCTCAAGGAATACTGGTGAAGGACATTATGTCAGAGGTAGAGCAGAAAGCAAATGACCTCATTCGGGAAGACACAGAAGTAGATCCAAATCAAAAACCAAGGATGGCAAGAAGATATGTTGGATTTGCGGAAAAGAAGGCCACTTCAAGAAACAATGCTTAATGTGGCTAGAAAGAAACAAGAAAGGCGGATCATACAAGAAGAATGAATCATCTCTGGCAAAGGATAATGCACAAGACTTAGCAGGCCTTGTTGCCTCAGAGGTAAATCTATCTCAAGATTATCTTGACTTAAATGAATGGGTTTTGGATACAGGTTGCTCATTCCACATGACGCCGAGAAGAGATCTATTTATGGACTCCAAAGATGTTAACACAGGAAGAGTTAGAATGGCAAACATCACTCATTGCGAGGTAAAGGGCATTGGTTCTATTAGATTTGAAAACACTGATGGCACTACTTTCTTGTTGTATAATGTGAGATATATGCCTGAGATTTCGAGAAACCTCATGTCATTGAGAACTTTAGAAAGAAAAGGATGGGTGTTTAAAGCTGCAAATGGAGTTAAAAGTCATTCAAGGTTGTACTGTGATTACAAAAGCTGAAAGAAAAGGGAACGATACTCTATACATTCTCTAAGGTAGAGCAAGGGTATCAGAATCATGCTCAGCTTCAGAATGCCAGTCAAAGAAATCAAACTTGGAATTGGAGCAAACAAAGATCTGCCATAGTCGCATGGGACACATAGGACAGAAAGGATTGGAGATTCTAGCTAAGAAAGGATGTCTGGGAAAGGACAAAGTTACAGAGTTAAAATTCTGTGAAGACTGCGTAATAGGAAAAGCTCACAAAGTTATCTTTGACACAGGGAAACATGTAACCAAAGAGAAGTTAGACTACATCCATTCAGACCTATGGGGCTCTCCAAGTCCCTTTAAGTCTGGGAGAATGTCAATATTTCATCTCCTTTATAGATGATTGGTCAAGAAAGGCCTGGATTTACTTTCTAAGGACTAAGGACGAAGCCTTTAGTAAGTTTGTTGAATGGAAGAAAGCAGTAGAAGTGCAGACAGAGAGGAAGGTTAAAAGACTTAGAAATGACAACGGCTTAGAGTTCTGCAACCTAAGGTTTGATCAATTCTGCAAGTATGAAGGTGTAACCAAACACAAGACTTGCACCTATACTCAACAAAACGGGGTTGCTGAAAGGCTCAACAGGACAATCATGAATAAGGTAAGGTGTATGCTAAGTGAGAGTGGTTTGGGCAAGTCATTCTGGGCAGAGGTAGCATCGACTGCAGTATACTTGATAAATCGCTCTCCATCCTCTGCAATAGACTTCAACATCCCAGAGCAACTTTGGACCACTGCAACTCCAGACTTATCAAGTCTAAGAAGATTTGGGTGTGTGGCTTATGTGCATTCAAGCGAAGGCAAACTCAATCCAAGAGCAAAGAAAGGAGTATTCACAGGATACTCAGATGGAACAAAGGGGTTTAGAGTCTGGATGCTTGAAGATAGATAGTGTATAACCAACAGAAATGTCATATTCAAAGATGATTTGATGTACAAAGACATAAAACCAGAGACATCAACAGGTAAGTTTGATTTCTATAATCCTAAGTCTACTGATGAACCTTTGAGTTTTGAGATTTCATGAGAAGTAGAAACAAAAATGACATCTTCTCAAGGTGGAGCTATTGAACAAGCCACACAACCTACTAACACTCAAAATAGTCCAGAAGAAGAAAAATTAGAGACAACTACAGAGGGTCATGACTCGGGGAATTATCAACCAGGAGAACAAAGACAGAAAGGACAAATCATACTTCCAGCCAGATTCAATGACTATGTTATCTATGATGAAGACGAAGATCTAGCAGGTTATTCTTATCTCATAGTTGAAGATGGAGGTAGACCAGAACCAAGAGATCTTCAAGAAGCTTTAGCTGATCCTGATCATCACAAATGGATAGAAGCAGCGAAGGAAGAAGTGGATTCACTCAAGAAGAATTCTACATGGATTCTAGTGGATCGCGTAGATGATCAGAAAGCTATAGGATGCAAATGAGTCTTCAAGAGAAAGCCATGGATAACTGAAGAAGAAGATCCAAGATTCAAAGCCAGACTCGTTGCAAAAGGATACTCACAGAAGGAAGTAGTTGATTACCAAGAGATATTTGCACTTGTTGCAAAGCACATATCGATCAGACTCTTACTGTCTATAGTGGTTCAATATGACATGGAGTTGCAAAAGCTAGACGCCAAGACAACATTTCTACATGGGTACATTGAGGAAACCATCTATATGGAGCAGCCGGAAGGTTTCAAAGATGAGAGATATCCAGATAAAGTATGTCTCTTGAAGAGAGCTCTATATGGGCTCAAACAGTCTCCTCGACAATGGAACAATAGGTTTGATGAGTTCATGAAGAAGAACAAGTATAGCAGAAGCATCTATGACAATTGTNTAAAGTATGTCTCTTGAAGAGAGCTCTATATGGGCTCAAACAGTCTCCTCGACAATGGAACAGTAGGTTTGATGAGTTCATGAAGAAGAACAAGTATAGCAGAAGCATCTATGACAATTGTGTCTACTATAAGGAGCTAAAGATTGGAGAATATGTCTACCTACTGCTTTATGTAGATGACATTCTAATCACTTTGAAGAATAAGCAGAGTGTTAATGATTTGAAAGGACTGTTAAATTCAGAGTTCGAGATGAAGAACCTTGGAGATCCTACGAAGATCTTAGGGATGGAGATAACTAGAGATCGAAAGAAGAATACTCTAACAGTGTCTCAAGAAAGCTATCTGAATAAGGTTCTGAGAAACTTCAATATGCATCAGTCGAAGCCAGTTGACACACCAATAGGAACTCACTTCAAGCTAAAGTTAGGAACATATAAAGAAGTAAAGGATCAAGAAGAGTTCATGGAATCCATTCCTTACCAGAGCGTTATAGGAAGCTTGATGTATTCCATTATAGGAACCAGACCCGACCTCGCATATTCAGTAGGTCTAGTTTGCAGATTTATGAGCAAACCTATGAAGATTCATTGGCAGGCTGTGAAATGGGTGCTCAGATAAATTAGTGGATCACTAAAGATGAAGTTGCAATACAAGAAGGATGAAGAATTCGTGGTAAGGGCTTATTGTGATTCTGATTTCGCAGGAGATCTGGACAAGAGAATATCTACAACAGGATTAGTTTTCACAACTGGAGGAAACACTATTAGTTGGAGGTCTAATGTTCAAAATATTGTAGCTCTATCTACCACGGAAGCAGAGCACATTGCCTTAACTGAAGCAACTAAAGAGGCAGTGCGGCTTAAAGGAATTGTAAACGAGTTAGGATTCAAACAAGAAACTGTTACAGTTTATTGTGATTCTCAAAGCGCCATAGCCCTTGCCAAGAATGCTGTCTTTCATGACATAACCAAACATATGACAGTAAGGCTTCATTTCGTCAGAGAACTAATCAAGGAAGGCTCAATTCAAGTCTGCAAAATCGCAAGTTCGTGTAATCCTGCAGACATATTCACCAAGATACTTCCAGTGAAGAAATTTCAGGAGCCTCTCGAGTTCCTAAGAGTTACCAGGAACTAAGTCCTTCATCGTGCTTATACCTAAGTTATTTTGGAGTTAAGGTTATAGCAAAGGTGTGTATGGTCTTAAAGTGAGCAAGTGTAGCTCAAGATCCGGAGCTGGAGTCCACAAAGGGAGTTGTTCAATATTGAGTCAAGGTGGAGTTTTGTGAAGAATGCCTCATATTTTTCAGCTCATGGCTAAGTATAGTAAAGCCTCTCTCGGGTTTAGAGGGTGCTCTTAAGTTGCTTATTTTCATTCATGTAATACTATTATATATAAAGTCGTTTTGAGCTCTCGAAGTCGTTAAGTCGTTAGCTTTCTTCTTTGGTTAGAGAGAGAAGAAACATAGAGAGAAAGTTGCAAGATCGAGAGAACGAGAGATTAGGGATTCGAGTCTGTAGTCCGATCAATCTTCTCGAAGTTTTACTTAGTGAATTTCGGAGAAAAGCTCCGACCAGACGTAGGATACGTTAAATTCCAAACTGGTTAAACTCTCGGTATTCGTTTATCGCTTTCTTTCGTTAATGATATCTTTCGAATCATGTTCTCTTGGTTTGAAGATTATCAAGAAGAAGAGAACAAAGTCGTACAGAATCGCTACTCAAAAACTGTATAGAACATCAAATTCATACAAGGTTTAACTTTTATAAATGAAAGTGTGTGCGAAGTTGTAAACGAACTGAATAGAGTAAAATTACTTGCTACCGATATGATCACTCTTAAGAGAAATTCCATCAATCTGATCATATAGTTTCAGTAATTCAACCCATTCATTTATCCCATTTGTAAATAGATTTTCACATTTGAAATAATGTTAAGCGTATATATTCTATTAAAACACAAGTCAACGTCATGCCGGTTTAATTACTTAGATGATTAAAGAGAGAGTTAAGACAAACCCAGCCGATAATCTTGGTCGGCCAATGCAATAAGATGGAAAGCATTATATAATAATGTTAAATATAAAAAATGAAGAATAAATATGGTAACTAATTGATTATATAGTAATTAGAGAATATGGCAGAGGTCGCGTAGGCATATCTATATTCCCTTCTTTTGGTATATGTTAAGCTTTATTTCTACGCAGCACCTCCAAACATTAAATAAACAATTTCATTACTATCCAAACCCATTTAACAAAATAAATCAATTTATTATATTGAAATAAAATAAATTTATCATAATAATCTATTTTATCTAATGTCTTAAAAAATATCTGGTAATAATAATATTATTTCTCTATTATTATATATCACAACATTTTAAAATATATTAAATAATTTTATAATTATAAACGAATAAATATCTCAAATTTATTGTATATTCAATTTTTTTCTTTTACTATTAAAATTTAAATTCTCATCTTTATATCACATAAAAAACAGAAAATATATGTTGAACCTCATTTTTAAGATTGAATAATTATAAATTATTTTTTGTAATCTATATATATTATATTTTTATATTTTAAAATATTATTTATTAATATTAATTTTCAAAATAAAAATTATTTTTCTTGAACACAAAATCAATTATAATTAAATAGTTCATCGGATTTGGGAACACTACAACTAATTAATAATAATGATTTCTTTTATTATATCAAGACCAATTAGTCGATAAGGTTAAGGTATCTATACCTTTTGAATAAAAAAAAACTCTGACAACCTAAAAAAAAAAGGAATAGAACAAACGAATTTACATTATTTTTCTGTTGTCGAATTGAATGGTTTGCTAAGAAATTCAAATTTCAGAATTTGTATTAGCTGAACCTCAACACTAGACGTTTAGAAACTCAGTTCTTACTCCATAAATTAATTATGAACTGAACTACTACTAGATATAATGCTTATTTATGCAGTTTCAGTTTTATGGTAAGCCAAGTTTAAAGCGAAGAATCACTAAAATAAAAAGAGTCTAATCATCAACACATCATTTTTGCACCACAATGACGGGGCGGTGGATCACTGGTCGTTTACTTTTGACTCCACGTTTCTACTTTTTTTACTTTATGCTTAAATCTTCTTAAAAATACAAATTGGAGGATTATAAATAACTATCTCATTAAAAAAAGGTTAGATTCCTGAAACTAATACAGATGAAGTATGAATGATTTATGTTTAAAGGAAAGTTCATGTAAAACCAATCCGGTTATTAGCATTATTGTTTTTCTGGTTATTACAGTCCTAAACCATTCCGGTTATTAACATCCAATTCAATGGCTATTTGAAACACATGAACTGATTGGACTCTAATGCTTTAAATGATCATTTTTTTCTTGTCAATAGAATTGTGACCCTCGCCATACGGAAGATAAATTTTTTATATTTTTAATATTTCTGTTTAAATAATTATCAACTTGATATTTTTTATAAATAAAACAAAAATTATAACTTGGATACTGATTAAATCATGTTTCCGATTTATAGTCAATATTATAAATATATTAACTTATTTATATAATCTCTTCATATTCTTTTATTATTTTTTCAGTGGATGTCATACTTTTTAAAAATATGATTTTCTTTATAAATTAAGTATTTCATACCCGTTTTGAAAAATCCAAAGCACATAAGACTCCAAAAAATCTTAATTTTTTATTATATGAATTATATATTAATTCAATTTTGTATATAAGAATAATATCAATTAAATATAAATTGGACAACATAATAATATAAACTATGATATGATTACATATGAGATCTTGTTTCTTTAATGGAAATGACTACAAAATATTACATATTTTAAATATAGAAATATAGGTAGTATTATGATATTTTTGGTAATGGCATTGTGTAATTTCATAAGCAAATTAAACTTTATTTTAAATTGAATCTGAGAATACACCAGAGAACGACAGATCATTATTTTAGACTCAAAACGACATATAGAAAAAAACAACTCTTAATATATGAGGGATGTTTCATTTGCCAGTGTAAAGATGCTTACGTTTCTCAGCAAAAGAAGCTAATCCTTCGAGACGATCTTGAGTATTAAGAAGCTTCTGATAACACATCTCTTCTACCTCCAAACCCGACACCATACTCGTCTCTATTCCTTCATCGATCGCTTTCTTCGCCATTTTTATAGCCAATGGACCTTTTTCATTTATCTCCTGAGCCATTTCAATTGCTTTCTTATGAGCATCACCTGCTGTAACACAAAAGTTCACAAGCCCTGCAACTCCAACAAAAAGAAAGAAGAATTAGTATGAGTATCAGACCTTTATCTGCAGCTTCCCATTACATTATGAGACTTTGATAGTCAAAGACCTTTATTTGCAGCTTCTCTTGCATCAATCTTTCGACCTGTGAATATAAGTTCCTTTGATACAGATCTCCCAACAAGCCTCGAGAGCCTCTGTGTCCCACCAGCTCTGAACAGAAATAAATTATCAGAGAATTGATCAAAAGGGAAAAAAACAAAATAATGTTTTTGATGAAACCTTATTATAATATATATACCCAGGGATTATGGCAAGTCCTGTTTCAGGCAAGGCAAAGACTGCATCTTCGCCTGAAAAATCCCCAGTATTAACGATAATTGCTCATCTCGGCCAGTAGTAGATTATAACAAGAAAATGATAATTTACCGCAGA
This sequence comes from Biscutella auriculata, assembly GCA_900406285.1. Taxonomy (NCBI): domain Eukaryota; kingdom Viridiplantae; phylum Streptophyta; class Magnoliopsida; order Brassicales; family Brassicaceae; genus Biscutella; species Biscutella auriculata. The sequence continues at coordinate 45,130 of OVAO01000003.1, forward strand.
TTCGAAGATCACAAGATAGAGCCATTTCGAGTCCACCTCCCAGTGCTGCACCTTCTATTGCAGCAATAGTCGGGATACTCAGTGCCTAGAAACACCAGTCTTCAAAGTCAATATAGCATGCAAATATCACTGAGATCCAACTCCTAGAGCTATCACACCAAAAGAAGTCCTTCACAACAGTTTCTTATTAGTATAACCACTATGCATTCCTCTTCACTTTATGTTCGAAGACTCTTTTAAGTTTTAAATTCTGAATCGTGATAAAGCTAGAGCTGATTCAACAAATGTAGTAAGCCATCCTAACTATCTGACTAATGCCAAAGAGACTTTAGGTTGATTGTTAATTGTACATGACATGACAATTTTTTCATGAATGAGAGTAGAGGCTAATCTATGAGGACCAGTAAGGACATATGGGAATATACCTCAATGAACGAGAACATGTAGCGCAACGAGTTGACGTATGTGTGAACCTCAGATGGACTCATAGTTCTACGTTCCTGATATCCAAAAGAAAAAAAAACACAAGTAAAAAGGATGAGAAATTTTCAAGCATATGCTAACAAATAGCAATGAAAAGATTCAAGAAGAAACGAGAATGGTTAAACTACCTTAAGATCTGCACCTGCACAGAAAACCCCTGGAACGAGACTTGTGATCATCACGACCCTAGCGGAACTATCTTGATGTATGGTCTCAAATGCGGTCTGGAGACTTTTGAGCATCTCCTTGTTAATGGCATTTTTGGTCACAGGCCTATCTAGGTTGACTTCGATTATCCCTGTTAAAAATCATTAACATAAAGCAGTGTTTTTGCATCTATTTGTTCAAACATTTGACATCATAAATTGATCAGAAATTAGTGTGAAAACGAGACTTGTTCATTTCAGTTTGTTCAAATTTACTCAACAACAAACCACCACTACTGTTCAAAGAAACACACCAATTCGACAAGGAATAAGAAAGGGAATAAAGGAAAAGTGAAATTACCGGTATCGGAACCAGAGAGACGATTAAGCTTGACAGATTCAGTCGGAGCGGATTCGATGATTAGAGTCCGGAATGTCTGGAGTATAGTTTTTGAGCTGTGAGATGGTGTTCCAGCTAATTGGAACAAACTGTCTCGGCGGAGATACTTGACTAATCTCATCTTCACCGTCTCTCACGAGTTTTAAAAAACCATTTCTTCTCTCGTCAAATAAGAAAAGAAAGAAAAAAGTCCTTTTTTTTTTGCGTGCTTCTTTCTTACAGCTTTTTGTAATCGTAGTCTTTTTAAATACAACATTTGGAAAACCACATTCACACATGTATTACAAGGCCAATTTCTCAAACAAACAAACAAACAAAAAGAGTTGACGGATATATCACCAAATGCATAGACTTGCAAGTACAATGTAAATACAGATGACCACAGTGAAAAGGAAAAGGTGAAACTTTAATCACTCAACAAGAGCTTGCTTTCATGCATGCTCGCAGACCATGGTTCCGACTTTAGGTGGCCGATCAGCTCAAAAACATATCTTGTGTAGATCAAATTCTTGTCATATGTAACTACTGGATCGTAAGGAAAGACCACTGCAACTTTATTTTCCAACGCTCTGAGACAGCTATTATGATGTACATACCAGAATTCTAAGGAAGTATATCCACAAAGTTTTTCTTCAATCTACCATCCCATAACATATCAATGAAAATCTTTTTGGTAGAAGCATCAGCATGGGAATCATTTATTTTATCACTACACTGACTCATCAAAGAGTTAGACTTTATGTATCCATGCATCCAGTTGAAGCTGCTTCAATGGCGGAACTAAATGTCCTTTCTTCTTCTGCGGGCACCGCCATTTTCCTGCCATCTCCTCGCCTCCGGACAACTGGAGGTGATTCGATATTTCTCCCAAAACTCTTCTCTTCCTCTTTCTTTCTTCTTTCTCTTCCTCGCCAGCGATATTCTTTAATTCTTTACTTTTCGAACAACCCACAAGAACTCCTCTATTAGGATTCTCCATGGAATAGTGGCCTCTTGCCTCTCTAAATCTTGCTTTTTTCGTCGTCACAAATCCAGTTTCAATGCTTTTTTCTTGAACATTTTCCTTGTCATCTGATTCTTGGTCTGTTGACTCTTGGTTTTCTTCTCGGAAAGCCATTGGAAACTTTTCTTTGTTGAAGTTTATGGGAATGGTTTCTTGGATATGATTTGGTCTCAGCTCATGTAAAGAAGGTTCGCTTTTCCAAGGAAATTGCAGTTTAGGGTTGTACCGGGAAACTCCGGGGATAAACCTTGGTTCTTGTTTTGATTCACAGAATGATGGTTCCTGCTTGAAGCTTGATTCTTGTTTCATTTCTTTATCTGAGCTATTTAACAATCCTAGTAATGAGTTATCTTCCGTTTCTTGGTCTGAATATGTATTGCCTATGAAGACTTCATTGGCCTAACATGGACAATTGAGAGAGAGTCGTTGAGAACTAATAGCATCTTAAATCAAAATAAAACTGTATTTTTCATCAGATGTAAGAGTGATCCACACACTGACATACGTTTCTTTCTTTCTATTGCGGATGGCAAGCATGTAGACTATAAAGTGCAGTGATGATTGATTGGTTTCTCGGTGTTTAGAAGGTTCAAGAACATAACTTACCGTGTCTGGAGCTGTGTTATCCTTGATGTCAGGAGTAATAGCTTCTTGCTTGCTTTTAGTTTTTCGGAAAATACCAGAACTATTTTCTTCCTCTGTCTCACTCTCGTCAACGATTAACTGATCTTTCTCAAAAATAGAAAAACCAAGTTCATGACTGTCTGAAAGCTGAGGAGATTGATACTCATAGCTAGAAAACCAGTTTCTGACATCAGGAGGCTCTGATAGAACAAGAAATAAAAGAAGATTGATTCAAACCCGATCCACCTTATCATTATTAATAGCGCATTTTAAGAAAGCAAACACAGAGAAACATTTTATGTACAAAAAATTGGCTTTACTAACCCGAAAGAACTGGCTGCGACTGAGAGAAATCTGTAACCTACAAAGAGACCATTCATCAGCCGGATAGGGATAGGAAAACTGATGGAAAAATAGAAAATAATTAGAAACAGTAAGCATAGGAAATAAGAAAACATAGACTTATAAGAAAATCTACCGATTTAACTATGGCTTAGGAAGTAAAAGCCAGGAGTTCAAAAACAATACCTTTGCGGAAGAGACAGGTTCTTTCTCAAAATACCTAACACTAAGATCGTTTCCATCAATTTTTGTTGTCTCTTTCTCTGTTTTTGTTTCCTTTACACATTCCCTTTCTCCAGGAACAGAAAATTCAAGACCATCACTTGTATGCAGCACCGGCGATTCGTAGACATAGCTGGAAAACCAATTACCTATATCAGGAGGTTCTGAGACAAAAAGGAGCAAAACCAAATTAGGTTATGAAAAAGCCATCAACAGCTAAAGACTTACACTTTCCCATAAGTTCAATACAATCAATAGTTTGAAGAGTATCCAAAAGGAGTAATTACCAGAAGGTAGTGATTCATAGAGATTCGTATCTGAAATCTGCCCAAAAGTGAAAGAGAATTATTGGGACCAACCATAATCAAATAACCCAAAACCTATGAAAAATTGTGAGATATTACTACTTGATTTAGCTTCTTGCATATAGGCTTATGATCTTTATTCGAGAAAAACTTCTCTGGGGAAATGCTATCAGAAACAGCAAGACCAAGATTTTTTCTGTCCTCTCCAATAGAAAACCCATTTATTTGGCTTTCACTTTCTTTGGCTGAAGAACAAAACGGGAACGATTCGTAGACATAATTGGAAAACCAATTCGTAATATCTGGTGGCTCTGTTGGAATAATACTCAGAAAGAAAAAAATGTCAAGAAAGTAGAAATTTGCAAGAAAGGCGTGAGGTAATAAAATTAGTAATCAACTCACCGGAAATAGGAGATGGAGAATCGGAATACCCAGATTCCTGCTCGAAAGATTAAGATCGAAAATTTCAACAAATTGACAAAATTAAGCTCGAAAAATTCCAAACAAAGACCTAGCAAAATCATCTAGAAATCTCAGCAAAAACAAAAAATGTAAAATTCTCACCACCGAGAGAAAGTCCTCCATTAGAGTTCCCTACTCCGTAACAACTCTTATTTTCTCTTCCTCAAGAAGAACCTGAGAGGTTTTATTTTACTTTTCGAAATACTTTTGTTTCGCGCTCTGATGTTCACTAAAATTATAAGAAGCGGAAACATGATGATTTGTTGCTAATGGGCCTATCAAATCCCAAATCAAATTAGTTAAAGGCCTTTTTGGAGAAACTATCTAACGTTTCATTAAAGATCCAATTAATGCACGGAGAAAAATAGAATCTATTGCTTTTTTTTTTTTTTTTTTAAACCGATNATCAACTTAAGAAAACAAGTTTACAACGAAAGAGAAAAAAAGACTAATTAAAAAGGATATCAAGAAATTAGATGATGAGAATGAGAAGAGCGTGCTTCCTTTGTAAGATAATCTGTTTCCTTGTTCATCGATCGTTGAACATTCTCAATCGTAAAAGATTGCATTCGCACCAACTTTGTGATATCGTAGAGATAATGTTGAAGAGGATGGTGATTCAAAGATGCAGACTTTGCAGATTGGTGAGTGATGATCAGATCATAGAGTTGACGAGAGTCCGTATTGATGGTCATATTTGAGTAACCTAGACGCGAGAGATGCTGAGCGGTATATAACAACGCTACGGCTTCTGCTTCTGCCGATGAGCGTGTCTCCGCTAGACTGCCTCGTCCCCAAGTAACAATTGACCCATCAATTGATTTGACGACCCAAGCCACTCTTACACTTTCCCTACAATTTATCCAAGACGCATCAGAATAACAAGTATAAGATGTTTGAGCATTATTGGAACCTGTTAACTGGTGGCTGCGTGATTGTTGCGCGGGTGTTCGACTATGAAGGAGATGATTAGATGCTGGGATAGTTGACTGGTTGACATCGATATTTGCTTCCTTCCAAGCAGCTAAATCTATGCATGCCTTAGTGATAATGTTCGGAATGCTCCATCTCTCTGTTGAAAAACAGACAGCGTTTCGCGACTTCCAAATTTGCCAAAAAGAAAAGCAAATAGCGGATTTTCCAAGTCATTTGACGTTGATCGGTTTATGAATTCCTTCAGAACTTCAGCAATATGCAAACCAGAAAAAAGAGCTGAAGGGATAGCAACTGGAGCTAACTCCCAAATCTCTCTTGAAACTCTGCAGTACATTAGACAGTGAGAAGTTGTCTCTTGATGCTCGCCACACATTGGACAGAGATCCACAACTGAAATACTCATATGATTAAGGTTCTCAGTGGTAGGAATACCATCTTGGATCGCCTTCCAAAGAAAGATTTTTATTTTCCGAGGGGCATTGATGCTCCAGAGCTTGTGGTAGAAGTCTTTAGGTAGGCAAGAAACATACTGAGATGTAGATGCATTGGTTTGAAGGCCAAAGTGAGACTTTCTATAACCGCTCTTCACTGTATAACAACCAATGTTTGTTTCCTCCCATATAGGATAATCCTCTTGGTCATGTAAGGGAAGCCGCATAACCATGATTTGATGAGAGAGAGAAGGATCAAATATGCTGTTTATGAGATCCACATCCCAAGATTTAGTCTGTTGATTTATCAGATTGCTAACTTTGAGGTCTGGTTGATTCTGGCTTCCTGTACCCGTTGCTGCCTTATACCGATTTTCAGTTGATGATGAATGATCAAGAATCCATCTGTCCGACCAAACGTTAACCTTTTGACCATTCCCTATTCGCCAATGGATACTGTTCTTAATCAAATCTTTACCAATTGAGATACTTCGTCATCTATGACTGGGCTGATGACCTATAGCTGAGCTGAGGAAAGTAGACTTGTTAAAATACTTTGCTTTGAGAGTTCGAGCTAAAAACGATCCCGAGTTTGTTAAGATTCTCCAAGCAAGTTTCCCCAACATTGCCTTATTAAAATCTTTCAAATCACGAAAACCCATACCGCCCTCTGATTTGGGATTTGTTATTTTATTCCAGCCGATCCAGCTGATTCCTCTTTTCGCTGAAGAGCCTCCCCACCAAAACCTGCGGATAATCTTGTTCATGTCTTCCAAAGTTGACAGAGGGAGCTGAAAACAGCTCATAACATATTGAGACATTGACAACAAAACTGAGGTAATCAGAGTTTCCCGACCAACAAAGGATAGGAACCTTGAATTCCAAGAACTGATTTTGTTTCTCAAACGTTGACCCAATTGATCAGGCAAACCCAGATATTTTCCAAAACTTTCCACCTTTCGAATACCAAAGATGCCTTGAATCTGATTTTGAAGAACTGCACTTGTATCTTTGCTGAAAAACATGCTCGACTTTTGAAGGTTTATCTCCTGACCTGAAATTTGCGAGTAAGAGGTGAGTAGCTGAGAGAGAAAAACTGCATCATGCTGAGACGCACGACAGAATAAGATTGAATCATATGCAAACAGAAGATGGGTAAGCATTGGTGCATTCCTTGCCATTTTATAACAAAAAAATCTCATCTGTGATGATGATCATTAAGCAGAGCCGTTAAACCTTCTGTACAGAGGATATAAAGATAAGGAGATAGAGGATCTCCTTGACGAATCCCTCTGGTTGGAGTTATTGACGTTGAGGGAGAACCATTAATAATGATTCGATAGCTAACTGTGGAGATACAAGACATAATCCAGTTGATCCAAACAATTGAAAACCCCATTTTTCGAAGAATCATAGCCTCATATCTCCATTCTAATTTATCGAAAGCCTTGCTGATATCCAATTTAAGAGCAACTGAGTGATCTTTTCTCTTCCTAGTATTGAACGAATGGATTGCCTTATGTGCCAACAAGATACTATCTGAACTTTGACGACCAGGAACAAAAGCCGTTTGGTTTTCTGAGATAATTTCATTCAAGTAAGGCTTTAATCTGTTGCTAAGAATCTTTGAGATGATCTTGTAAGTGGTGTTACAAAGGCTGATTGGCTTGTAATTCCGCATTGTCTGAGGATGCTGAGTCTTAGGAACAAGAGTAACATAGGTTGAGTTGATCTTGCGGTCTAAGATAGAGGTTTGCATGAAATTATGAACCGAAGCAAATAAGGTATCCTTAACTAGCTCCCAATGGTGCTGGAAGAAGGATGGTGAAAGACCATCTGGGCTTGGAGCTTTATCAGGTTGCATATCAAAAACCACTGAATGGATCTCAAGCATAGACAATGGACGGAGGAGGTCTTGATTCATCTGAGCAGTTATTTATGGAGTGAACCGAATCAATCTCTGTAGTTGAACCTATAGTCTGAGACATATGTTTGGGAGAAATAACTTGTCACAATCTTGGAGATTGCCTTGTGAGAGTAAACTCTTTTACCATTTTCATCCTCCAAAGAGTTGATAGTATTTCGATGTCTCCTCTGAGAAAGCTTGGCATGAAAAAACTTCGAGTTTTTATCTCCCTCCTTTAACCATAACGATTTACTACGAAGTCTAACCTCATGTTCCTCTTTTAGGACCTCAATTTGCAACTTGTTCTTCGCTATTAACAGCTGAGCGTAATTGAGATTTTGCTGGGTTGATATTACTTTTAGCTTACTTTCCAGTTGCTTGATTACATTTTGACGAGGCGTTTTTGATTTAACACGCCAAACTCGTAAACCCCTTAGAGTTCTCTGAACTGCTCGATGCAAATCTGACAAAGTTAAGCCCGCAGCCGTGTCCTTATCAAATTCTGTGGCCACAATATTCTTGACTTTAAGCTCATTCCTCCAAATCGGATTGTATCTAAAAAAGTAAAACTTTGGAGAATTAGTGACATTCAGAGAAAGCAGCAAAGGATTATGGTCCGAACCCTTCCAGTCTAAAGTTTCTGAAGCTGCCTTAGGGAAGAAGTTACAAAAAGAACGATTACCCATAATCCGATCTAGCTTAGCCCGAATAACATAATCATATCTTTTACCTATCTAAGTGAATAATCTTCCAATAATATGAATATCCTGTAAACCAAGAGCCTGAAAAAAATGATTTAACCGAGACATAGAAGTTTGAGATTTTGGAAGACCGCCTAGTTTCGCAAAAGCATAACGGGTGTCATTAAAATCCCCAAGGACAAGTAAACGAGAAGAGCAAGTACCAAACATAGAAGATAAACCATTCCAGAAATTGAGTCGAAGAGAATCCGAAGACGGACCATAGATATATAAGATAGAGAAGGCATAACAAACCGATAAAAACTTCATATACACAAAATTCGGATCCGCCTTTTTTATAACAACCGAAACATTTTGCCTCCAAAAAATTGAAATACCGCCACCAAGGCCTTTTGGTGGGATTACAAAATGATTATCATAACCTAGCCTATTACACACGGAAACTACATAATTAAAAGAGTTTTTGGTTTCAGAGAGGAACATTATATCTGGATGATGATTAAAGCTAATATCCCTAAGATGATGAAAAGTCAGGGGGTTCCCCAAACCATGGATCAACCATTGGTTTTGGGGTAACCACCACACCCTCAGAGGTAATCGGAGATTTGCTTGTACTCCCTTCTTCCGAGCCAGTTCTTGGAGTTTTTGCTTTTCCATTCGTGGGAGTATCATCAGCAGGTTCTGCTTCCTCAAACTTTCTCTTTTGTCCTCTCTGACCTGCAAGAAAATACTGTAACTGGTCCTCCATCTCAGTCATTTCTTGAATGTTTGGGGCATTTAGATCTGTTGGGTCCTCC
>OVAO01000004.1:901-49512 GCA_900406285.1 Biscutella auriculata
CGTGTAATTACATATTTTCTAAAAAGGTGTAATCAAGTATTTTTCCAAAAACAAGTATTCAAGTCTTTTTCCATATACCCGGGATGACAAATGTTTCCAAAAAGGTGTAATTACTTATTTTGCAAAAAAACGTGTAATTACATATTTTCCAAAAAGGTGTAATCAAGTATTTTTCCAAAAACAAGTAATAACGTCTTTTTCCATAAACCCGGGATCACTAGTTTTTCCAAATAAGTGTATTTTTCGAAAAACGTGTAATTACAAATTTTTCAAAAAGGTGTAATCAAGTATTTTTCCAAAAAAAGGTAATCAAGTCTTTTTCCATATTCCCTGGATCACGAATTTTTTCAAAAATGTGTAATTACGTATTTTTCGAAAAACGTGTAATTACATATTTTCCAAAAAGGTGTAATCACGTCTTTTTCTATATACCCGGGATCACGAATTTTTCCAAAAATGTGTAATTGCATATTTTTCGAAAAACGACTAATAACATATTTTCCAAAAAGGTATAATCAAGTATTTTTTTCAAAAACAAGTAATCAGGTCTTTTTCTAAATTTTTGTAACCATATTATTGTAGATGTAAGTATGAAAATAATATTATAGTAACAAAATATATGTCTAGTAAGTAGTCTATTATGACTTTTCTAATAGATTTATTCTGTTTTAATATAATAGATGGTGATTTAGTGGATAATAATCCACAAAACTAAAAGATTTTGTAAAACAATATATTTATTTTGGAAAATTATGTTGATTTGGTGGATAATAACCCACAAAACTAAGAAATTTTCTAAAATAATATATTTATATTGAAAAATTATGTTGGTTTGGTAGATTATAGTAAATAAAAAGTGAGAGATTTTATAAAACGTTAGAATTTTTATATTGGAAAATTATAATGATTTTGCGGAAAATATACCAATAAAACTGAGGGATTTTTGGAAAAGCTAGAATTTTCTATTTTTAGAGATTTTGCTAATTTGGTAGATTATACTGCAAAAAAACTAAGACTTTTATTAATGTTAAAGTTTTTTATTTTGGAAAATTAAGCTTTATTTGATGGATAACAATCCACCAAAACTAAGACTTTTTTCTAAAACATTAGAATTTGAATTTTGCGAAATTATGATAATATGTTGGATAATAGTCAAGAAAATTAGGATTATTTTAGGATAATAGTCCATAAAAATTGATAGATTTTATAAAACGCTAGAATTTGTATTTTAGGAAATTTGGTTATCTGTTTCAAAAAATGATAGAATTAATAAAACACTAGAATTTCGTATTTTGAGAAATTATGACGATTTTTTAAAACATAGAAGTTTGTCTTTTAGGAAATTACGCTAATTTTTGTATATTATTTCATAAAACTAAGAGATTTTATAATACGTTAGAATTCTTAATTTTATAAACTATGTGGTTGATAGATTATTATACACAAAATATGAGATATTTTATAAAACATTAGAGTTTAATATTTTGTGAAATTATGCTCATTTGGTGGACGCTCACAAAAAAAGAGAGATTTTTTATTAAAATTAAAATATTATATATTATGGAAAATTATACTTGTTTGGATTGATAATAGTCCATTAAAACTAATAAGTTTTTCTAAAACACAAGAATTTTATATTCTGGGAAATTATGAAAATTTGGTGGATAATAACCCATAAAAACTAATGTTGATGATTTGTATTTTGATAAATTATGTTTTACAAAAAACTAAGAGATTTTGTATTTTGAGAAATTATGCTCATTTGGAGGATAATAGCCCACAAATAGTGATATATTTTTAATATGACACAATTTTTTATTTTGAGAAATTATGTTAATTTCATGTATATAGATTTTGTAAAACGCTAGAATAGAGATTTTGTTGAACGCTAGAATTTTGTAGTTTTGGAAACTATGTTGTTTGGTGGATAATGGTACAAAAAGTTTATATATTTAATAAAACCCTAAAGTTTTATATTTTGTAAAATTATGTTCATTTGGTGGATAATAACTCATAAAAATGATTTTATAAAACGCTTAAAAAATTTTGGGAAATTTATGCTTTATTTAGTGTTAATAGTCCACCAATACTAAGAATTATTTTCTAAAAAACTAGAAATTTATTAATGGAAAATTATGATAATTTGGTGGATAATAGTCTACAAATACATAGATATTTTTAAAACGCTAGAATTTAGTATTTTGGGAAAATATGTTGATTTGGTGGATAATAGTCCATAAGACTTAAATATTTTGTAAAATAGTAGAATTTTATATTTTGAGAAATTATGATGATTTTATGGATTATAGTCACTGAGAGATTTTATAAAACGTTAGAATTATGTATCTTGTGAGAAAAACTTTGGTGAACAATAATCCATACAAATAGTGAGATTTTGTAAAACGCTTGAATTTTTATTTTGAGAATGTATATTTGTGTGGTGGATAATAGCCTACAAAAGTGATAGATTTTATAAAATGTTAGGTTTTTGTATTTTGGAAAATTATGTTCATTTGGTGAATAATAATCCATAAAACCTGATAGTTTTTTCCTAAAAAGCTAGAATGGAAATTATGCTCATTTGTTGGATAATAGTCCATAATACTTATAATTTTTGTAAAATGTTACATTTTTGTATTTTGGAAAATTATAATGATTTGGTGGATAATAGTTAGTTCACAAAAAATTGTGAGAATTTTAAACGATATAATTTTGCTTTAAAAACATTATGTTGATTTGGTGGATTATAGTCTATAAAAATGTTTTGTAAAACGTTGGAATTTAATATTTTGAGAAATTATGCTGCTTTGGTAGATGATAGTCCATGAAAATTTGGAGATTTAATAAAAACTAAAATTTTGTATATTTGGAAACTATATTAATTTGGTGGAAATTGAGAGATTTTGTAAAATACTAGAATTTTGTAAAACACTAGGATTTTGTAGTTTGAGAAATTATGCGATAATCGCTACAAATACTGAGAGATTTTATAATACGATAAGATTGTGTATTTTGAGAAATTTTGTTTTATATAAAATATTAGTTTTGTTTCAAATAAAATATAAAATTAATTGTTTTGGGAAGAAGATTTGAGTGGGAGTATGCATTTTGAAGTCACCTCTTCCTTACTTTTAGCTCCAAGACTGATTCCCACACCTACTATTGGAAGTGGATTTTCAATATCACCAGCGACTACTACAACGGAAACTATAGCGATGCTAGAATCTTTGTCAATGCTGGTTTCAAGTTCGACGAAGCCAACCATCTAGCTCTCCAGTTCTATAAATACAGGCTTAGGTCGAGATGGAGATTATGTGGCAAGAATGAGCAAGACATGTTCAACGAGATCCAAACATGACCACTATGTCACAGAAACACTAGAGGTTCCGAGGGTTCTGCCAAATGAGCCGCGAGGTTGATAAAACATGCATGCACCATGTATACTAATTGTTGTATCGAATTTGCTGGTTAAGAGTGAAAAGGTATAAGTAAAACAATGTGTTGCATATTTTTCCGCAAGAAAAATGAATGAATCAAAGAGTTGTTATACCAAAAAATCATATTGATCTTTATTTATTGAAAGAAAAAGACTTCGAGTAACAAAATAAAAAGGAGAGAGTTCAAGTCCTTTGTACCAAAACCAGTTTACTTACACTCCACAATAATAGTAATGGCTATACAAATATGAATATGTGCTTTGAGGCTTTCTTGTACATATCAACACACTAGTTTCTCACTTTGAAACCGTAGCATTCAAATCCAAAAGAAGCAGCAACCATATACACAAACCATTTTTTCTTTCTTACGAATTACTCATTGATAATAATAATATACTGATAGATTACTTGTGGATTTGGTGGTTGGCCGCGTGCAGTTTTTTCTGGACGGCAGAGGACATGGTGCGGAGACGTCTGGCTATCTCCGGGAAGGAAGGTCGAACAAATGGGTCAGGAGCCCAACACTGCTCCATCAGAATCCTCCAGTCCAGGTCGCAGTAGCTTGGCACTGTTGGTCTCAATGTATTGTTCACTATACCTCCTATGATTTTTAATCACACAAGTAACAAGTACATTTTAGATTGCGATTTCAGCAAATCACAAAATACGAACTAAATGTACATAGGGTTCAGAGTTTCAAAATTCAGTGCCCAGACAAGCCTAGTTGTATAAAATCTTGTTGGTAAGAGAAGAAACGAAGAGTAAATGAAAGAAGAGAGAATAATTTACCAATTATTGCCCCATAATGCATATTGGCGTACGGTTCCTCACCAGTTAGAATTTCCCACAAGACAATTCCGAATGAGAAAACGTCAACCTGTGTGTAAATGAAGAATCAACGGCAAAACATTACTTACAAAATCATCTAATAAAGGCCACTGAAATTAAATAAATACAAAAAAACAATTTGATCTGTTTTTCATCTTCCAACAACTAATTTCAGAGCATTGGCTTAATATTTTACCTTTTCAGAAACTTTGCTGCTACTGCCACTTAATAACTCGGGAGCCATCCAAGGGAGGGTTCCCCTTACACCACCAGTGACCAAAGTGTTTCTTTTTATCTTTGACAAACCAAAATCACCAACCTGCATAAAGCAGCCGCTCCTTGTTACATAAACAAAACAATAAGACAATGTTGCACCATTCTGTTCTCGCACTGTCCAACATACCTTGCAAATTGGACGAGCGGGATCCTTTAAGTTGACAAGTAAGTTGTCACACTTTAAATCGAAATGCACTATGCTCTTTGAGTGCAAATATTCCATCCCAAAAGCTGCATCCATTGCAATGATAAGTCGCTTACGTCGATCAAGCTGCCTGTAATTCGTTAACTGTGAATTGGTATACAAATAGAGCCGAATTTAGGAAGCAAGCATTCTTAAGCTATATTAAATAATTACCTGTTGCTGAGTAGAACATGTCTAAGCGATCCATTGACCATGTACTCTGTCACCGTAGCTAAAGTTCCTCCTGGACCATCTTTCACTACGCCGTAAAACGCCATAACATTTGGATGATGAAGCTTGGAAAGAATTTCAGCTTCATGCCAGAACTCCGAGGTCTGAAATTATCAATCAGTGGTTGGTGAAAGTGGTAACCAAATAAACTAAAGCAACTATCTCGGAAGTAAGAACGTATTTCTAAGAACAGCTTAGGCAAAAGAAAATGGACAACAAAAAGCTCGCTTCTGGGGTCATATAGTAGCAGTGTCTTCTAGCAGTACTCTAAGTGGAATAACTTAATTTGGGGGAGCCACTAGGTGGCCAATGTGCGTATATAATCCTCAGACATCCCAACTCCTTGAGAAAGAAAGCTCACCAATCTCTCTTGTTCAGATGAGCGACCAATAAAACAGCTCCTTTTTATTCGCTTGATAGCAACATCTGTACCCCTCCATTTTCCATGATAAACAGTTCCAAAGGTACCAGAACCTAATTCCTTCAGTTCTTCTAAGTCGTCATTTTTAATGACCTGAAACAGAAAGAAAAAATAATTGAATCGCAGCAACGAGAAAACCATGAGCAGGTTGACAATAAAATTCTAAAGCTCAAATAGTTTCTGTTGCAAATGGGGTCATTAACTACTCTATTTTTAGTCTATAAGCAGAGTACATTATGCCTTTTCTACAAAATTCCTTAAAACAAAAACAGACAATTACCAGAAACAGAAATGACAGCTAAAAAAGGAAGTGGAGGAAAGTCATAACTTGGTTGACTGAACATTACAAATCCTTCTTGTGATTGGGGCTGTACTGCGAAAGAGTAATACTTTGTTTAACGAAAGCCATTTTTAAACTGTTCAGGTCCTTTGGTGTGATGGTGTTCAGTTCATTAATGGTGGTGGCTCAATCATTTACATCGTATCTCGTTAAAAAAAGAGGGGAAACGTAACAGCTTGTAAACATGCTAAGACATAAGCTGACAAATGCATACCTGCAGAGACCTGATGCCACTATCCGCAGCCATAATGTCAATAAGAGGAGGTCCAGTATTCTACATATCCAAGTTTACAGAGATATTAGCAAAATATAAGTTGAAACATGTGTTTTGCATGTTGTGACACTACTAGATTTTTCATATATAGGTTGAAAACAATAAGCTTACCACAGTTGCATCTGTGCTTTCAGCACCTTTGAACTGAGACTGACCGTAATCTTCTTGTGTTGTTTTTGATTCAGCTATGGATGTCGTAGACACATCCGGCTGAATATTTCCATCAATGTTGATTTGAAGATTTAGATGAGTTGAAGCAATTTTCTCAGACTGCATTGGTGGGTAGCTATAATCAATAGGAACTCCGTCGGTGTTAGTCAGGGAAGAGGGAAATCCAGGGTGGTCCTGATCCATAAGGGATAGATCCTTCCTCTCAAACTCACCCTGCGCCAAATTTCGAAAATACGACCAAGTTTTAGGGTCATCATTCTGAATATTTAAACTCACTCCAGCTCCATCAGATGGCCCTAATACAGGGAAGTTCGTAGACTCTTTCACTTTCAATATATCAGCAAGAAAATCACGAGGAAACCTATCATTAATGTCAACAACTATATCCCCATTCTCAATGTGTCCTCGTGGAACAGCCTTGACTGATGTCTTTGGCTGATTTACATGCTCTGGGGTGCTTGGTTCCAAGTTTCTTTTTTCAAACTGTGAGTTACTACCCTTAGTCGTCCAGAGGCTTTCAGTAGCTGGTCTTACTGGTGCTGTAGAGTGAACATTCTGGGACTCCATGTTTGCTTCATGAAAAGTTTCAGCTGATTCGTTGATAGGCAGGAATGAATCTGAAGTTGTTTGAGCCATTACAAATTGAGAACCAAGGGAATCATCAGATTTAGACAAACGGTTAGTTTCTGCTGGATCCCGTAGAGTGCGCTCAGAATGAAAAACCCTTTGATGAAGCACAGGCTGGTCGACATTGTTCACATTAGATGAATCACCGTCTGAAGTAACAAGTTCAGGTGCTGAGATTCCTCCAGGCGGACAAAATTGTTTGTCCTGATTGATTTTCATGCTTTCACTTGCTGTATCTCCGGCACCTGTTTTCAGAACATAGTCATGGGTTGTTCTAAGACTTTTTTCTGGATGAACAGATGAACTTGGATCTGGTGTTGAATTGGATATATGCATTGAAATAGGAGCTTCTTCCTTGAGGGTATGATCTGGGACCATAGAATCACTAGATAGAGAGGAAACGGAATATTCACTGACCCTTGTGGTGGAGTGTTCTTTTCTCATTTTTGGCTCCTTTGCTGGAAGATTATTCTCAACATGGTCCTGGGATTTTCTAAGACTTTTCTCCGGACAAGCTGAAGAACTTGGATCTGGTGCTGCATTGGATATTTGTGTGGCAATTCGAGCTTCTTCTTTCAGGAGGTGATCTGGGACTATCAAATCACCAGATGTTGAGGAAACAGAATACTCACTAACCCTCGGGGTTGAGGATTCTCTCCTCATATTTGGTTCCTTTGCCGAAAGATTGCTCTCGACAGTAGAAACATTAGCAGGATCATTTACCTTTTGTAATGAGTTATCTCTTCTCATTTGGGCCTCTTTTAGTGAAGCTTCTGGATCTTGAACATAGAAGATCTGTCCATCACGCAAAACTCCTTGCTCAGGTTTATGTGGATAATGAGGCACAAGACTTTCAAGAGGTGTTTCCGGATTCACAGAATAAGGGATATAATGGGGTTGTGGACCTTGTGGTTGAACATGCAAAGGAGCAGACCCCCTCTCATCTATATAGCCTACGCTTGCCATGTGAGCTGACGTGTAAACTTGATGGTTACCAATCCCCGTGAAGTGCAATTGCTGTCCTAGGTAAGGCTGTGAAAAGGGCTCACTTTCACTGGAAAAAACTACTGCAGGTTGAGAAGTTTGGCTCGGTGATAAAGATTCACTACCTGCCAAAGGAGCAACTGAAGCTACTGTTGGCTCTGTGGCAGCTCGACTGATCTCCCTATCAATATTCCTGTGAACTAGTTCGTCCAATGTGCTCTCTGGAGCACTTGTTCCAAGGGAACCTTTTCGTGAACTTAGATCCATCCCATTGACAGCAACAACATACTGAACCTCACAATCACCCTCTGCAGCTTCCATACCGAACTGAGCCTCCTCTATATCACAGCTTGAAAACAAGAACATCCTGGGCTTTTCAGATCCTCCATTACCAAACACATTACATTCCTCCATCATGTTTTGTAAATCCTCGTCAGAAGATACAGAGACTAGGGCATCGAGATCCTCGCCTGGCAGCTGATATTTTATGGTACGTACTACAGGGAACATTTCTGACATTTTATGCATGAGTTGTTTGAAAGAAATGACCTTGCTAATCCTTATGATACGCGTCTCACCACCTACATATCTAAGTTTCTGATCTTTGGGACGGGGTATTATTTTACCACCAAAACTACATAAGAACTTCGCCTGGTTCAAAGAGCTATCTGAAGCTCTAGAAGAAATCAAACTAGGAAGCCTTTGACCAGAATCATCTCTAGAAGAGATAACTGGGGTTGACTGGACCAGCTCATGATAGGTCTTATCTTCAATTTTGGAAGGGGGTTTCCTCTCTTGCTCAAAGGTATGACGTTTTTCTGCTGTGTTAAGCACGGTGGTGTTAGAACCACTCTCAGCCATCGGATGAACCATTCCCAAAGCACTTAAGTTAACAACGACAGGCATAACACTGGGCTCACCATACACATTCGGGATGTATTGCTGTTTCATAATTCCCCTATCTCTCATAAACTCAAAAGCAAATTCCTCACCAGTCTGTATTGAGTAGTTCACTGGCCGAGCAGGGGTCTGAATACCATAATCTGGAGGTCGTACATTATTGTTAATATTAGTTGAAGAATCGTGGGAGAACCTTTGATTTCTGGAGCCAACGCTCTCATTTATATGGTCAGGGGTAGTATACCGAACATGTTCATAACCCTTTGCTTGATCCATGGTTCTTTTGTCAAGGTGTCTATCCATCTAGTTCATAAGCTCCCTCGCAGATCAAAGGCGACATATTATGATCATGACCCAAGTCAAACCTTTGCAAATGCATCCTCCGTAAATAACTAACGTTTTAGCTGCAGAATAGAACTTCTAATGAGCAACTCAAACTCTCATTAAGGTGCCTGAAATGGGAGAAAAGTAATTTTACTAAAGCATCAAACATATATAGGAAAAAAAAACCAGTTACGCATGCTAGTAGGACTCAGAACTGGAAACAACCATACTATTCAAATAAACCGCCCTGTCAACTTTGAAACATTTCCGTGCATACTTTCAACTATTAAACTAGCTAAAGTGACGATTCTCTCTAGGTTTAAACTATTCACTCACAAGAAAGAACTCAGTCTTGCCCAGTCGAGAAAACCCCAATCAACTAACATGAACCGCTGAAATGAAATTGATGAACTTGGCCTAACTATTAGCGATCCATTGCATCTCCAACAAAGTTAAAATCAACAGATCACTAGATGGTGCCAAAGAGAAAATCCATTCAAATCCAAGAATTAATCAGAGTCTCGGTAAACTTTAGCCTAAAATCCCAAAACACAAACGAAACAAATACGTGACTATTCGAACCAAAACTAAGCTAAAAACCTCGACCCAACCAAAAACAAAAGCCGATCAAGCATCAAAACCACTGAAACTCTGAATAATGCAAGATCTGAGTATCAATAGAACGTACATACGAAATTCAGTCGAAAAGAATCGGATCCAGAGATTTTAGACGATAAAGATAAGAAAACGAGAACAGCAGAAACCTATACGAAGGCGAGTACAAAGGAAAGGAAGTAGAGTGAAGGTTTTACCAGGAGAGGCGGAACCATAGACTGAAGCATCCTTCGTTTGACGATCGATGAGTTGGAAGAGAAGAGAAGTCCTTAATCTCTCTTCTAATTTGGACATTGGAAAATATATTCTCAAGAAAAATCTTGTGCCTCAATAAAATAAATTAATTATTTTTCTTAATTGTGTTAGTTATATAGTTTTTTATGCTACCGTAAATAATTTAATTATTTTACGTCATCTCCATCTAAGTTTTTGTATAATTCCACTCTGATCCAATAAAAAATTGTTTCTTACAAATTGGTTTACGCTTTACAAGGAGAGAATATTGGTTTCAATTTAAAAACTAACGTTATTTTGGGGGAAACAAAAGAGCTTTTAGAAATATTCCAGGTGAGATTTTACAGGTGTAATCTAACTGTCAAAGCTGAATATGTTCTAAAAGGAAACACTCTTTTGAGCTTAGGACCTTCTCTTTGTATCACAGGCTTTCATCAATCGCATCCTACGGTCGAGATCCATATGAGGAAAAAGATATTTCTTTGAGAAGTTTTCAACAGTCATCTGTGTCTTCAAAGTTGAAGAAAGGAAGTTGTAGATCTGTGTGTTGGGGCTTGTTAAAGCGATCGTTGTTAGTAATTTAACGAGTTAGGGTGTTATAGTCGATCAAGTTGGGTATGCAGTGATGGTTTGTCTGTGGGAAGGGGTTTTGTGGATTAGTCACTGCGGTTTGGTTGGCTCGTTTCTTCCGTTTAGGATACTCTGTAAGCTTTCGTGGTGTGCTGAGGTTGGTTGATTCAGTGTTCTAGCGGCAGACGAAGGGTTCGAAAGGATACCCTTGAGGGTAGTGGTTAGGGTTTGTGAACAATATCAATCTAAGTGAAGGGTATATCTTTCTTAATGTCGGTTGCGCTGGATATGGAGTTGATGTCTTTATCTCTAGACGAGGAAGATGTCCCATTTATGATGCATGATCTTCCTAAAATGTTGTCGTGTGAACGTAATGCTCTTAGCTTGGTTGGGAGGATTCTCAATCCGAAATGTCAAATAGTTGTTGCAGTAGTGAGAGACATGCCAAGGAAATGGCAAAAAGTTGATAAAGTCATTGGGATTACTCTGTCTCAAGAAATGTTCCAATTTATTTTCCAATATGAGCATGACCTGAAAGAAGTTTTGGAAAAAGGGTTACACTCTCATAATCAATGGGGCTAGCTATGGAGCAGTGGGTAGAATCTCCAGGTCCCAACTTTCTTCAGTTTGTTCTCATCTGGGTCCAAATAAAGAATTTGCCTATCAATAACTATACTGAGAAAGCAATAGCAAGACTAGGTGAACTCCTAGGTCCTGTCAGAGGAGTGGCCTTCAATGTTAGTGAATCCTAGGTCAATGATTTTGTTCGGGTTAAGGTGTTGTTTGATGTGTCGAAACCTCTTCGTAGATCAAAGGTGATTCTTCATCCCAAAGGAGGGTCATCGACAAATTTTGTGACTATGAAAGAGTTCAAAAAAGATGTTATACTTGCCAAAGGATGACTCATGAGCGTGAAGATTGTCCTATCTTTTTGCGTCAACAAGGCATTATGCAAGCAGAGGTTGGCCCGTCTGCAGCTTCGCTGGCCAAACAGACTGTCGCTCCTTTGTCTCCATCTAATCCTCTTTTTGGTGTTCTATCTGATTCTCAAATCGGTATAGGTTCTCTCACTAGTAGAAGGCAAATTGATCATGCAGTGTTACAGGAGATGTGCCAGTATTTGTTGGGGGCTAAAGAAGAGGAGAGGAAGGTCAGAGAGGAGAAAGTTCGTGTCTCTGTGGCAAAAGCCATGGAAGATCCTCTGCTTGCGAGAACTTCTTTGCGTCTTGAACCTCCTCTGATTGTTTCATCAAATGTTAATAAGGGCAAGGGGAAGATTTTTTATTTTGAAGATCAAAGTTCTACTCCCTCTGTTATCACGCTTGGTTCTGAGCCGGAGAAATTGTTAGCTGCGGCTAGTAAAGCAGTTGTTGGTGTGGGATCTGGTTTTGATTTGGGCTCATTGTTATCGAACAATACCAATAAGTCAAGTTCTGGGCCTTTTGCTTTTTCTGCTTTTACACCAACGGTGAACTTGATTGAGGCTGAGGTCTCTCAGGGATCCGGGAGTACAAAAGGAAAAAAGCTTGGTAGAAAGAGGCCGCCTCGAAAATCTAGAGCTATGTCGATCTCAAGGGAGTTAGATCTGAATATGGATGTGTCTGAGGAGCGTGGATCAGAGTATATGGTGGGTGAAAAGAGAAAGAATGATCCCAACCTTAAGGAAGTAAAGGTGTATTCTAAAAAGAAGAAGAGTATCGTTTCTGAAAACCAAGAGCTAGTAGGTGGTTCATCGAAGGTGGTCCCAAAGGAGGGACCGCTCAATGCCTAATGAGCATTTTGAGTTGGAATTGCCAAAGATTGGGACGGTCCCAAGACTTGGTAATTCTGAGCCTTAAGGAATTTCGGCAATCGATCTTCCCTGAGTTTTTGTTCTTAATGGAGACTAAGCAAAAGAGGAATGTGTTAGTAGATGTATAGGTGTGGCTAGATTTCGATCGGGTTTTTACGGTGGAACCATGTGGGCTAAGTATAGGTTTAGCTCTGTTTTCTAAGAGTAGTGTGCAGTTGCAGGTCCTGTTTTTTGACAAGAATATCATTGACTGCTCCCTAGTCATGGGAGGTAATGAGATTTTTGTGTCGTGTATATATGGTGACCCGGTCACAGCTAATAGGGCAGCGGTTTGGGAAAGGATCCAGAGAATAGGGATCAACCGAAGTAAAGCTTGGAACTTAATTGGTGACTTTAATGCTATCTTGCACAACGATGAGAAGCTGGGAGGTGTGCGAAATAAGGATTCTCACTTTGAAGATTTTGGCAACATGATCAGGGGTTGCGGTATGAAGGAACTGGCTAGTTATGGGAACAGTTTCAAGTGGGGTGGCATGAGAGGGTCTTCATGGGTCCAAAGTAAGCTAGATAGAAGCTTTGGTAATGAGCAGTGGTTCAATCTCTTTTCGACGTCGAATCAAAAGTTCTTGGGTAAGCGTGGTTCCGATCACTGGCCAGTCCTAGTTTCCTTATCGGCTTCTCAAGACTCTTATCGGGGAAGCTTTAGATTCGATAAGAGAATGCTGCAGCGGCCAGAAATTCAGGAGGTAGTTAAAAAAATTTGGGAAGAGTCGGCGAGCAATTATGATTTCTCGGTTTCGGATGGGTTACGTCATTGCCATAAAGCTTTAAGCAGATGGAAAAAGCAAAATCCCATTCATTCAGGGGAGCGCTTGAAGTGGGCTAAGAAAGAGTTGGAAGATGAGAAATCGGCTCTCATGCCATCCACGTCTAGGTTAAGGGATCTGCGTAGGCAAATGGCTGATGCATATAAGGAAGAGGAGGAGTTTTGGCGTCAAAAAGGTGGGAATAATGGTTGAAAGAAGGAGATGCAAACTCTAAATTCTTCCATGCCTCTGTTAAATCCGCAAGAGCAAGAAAATTCGTAGAGTCTCTTATTGATGAAGAAGGCAATGAAATTAGAGCGGAAGCGTCAAAAGCTAATGTTGCCATTGAGTAGTTTGCTAATATGTTCTCTGCGTCAAATGTTGAAGGCTTTGCTAGCTTCTTTGAGGGTTTTCCCAGGAAAGTAATTGAGGAGATGAATGAACGTTTGATTAGGCCAATTACCAGAGATGAGGTCAAAGAAGTTGTGTTCTCAATCAAGCCATCGAGTGCTCCAGGTCTGGACGGATTAACCGGCTTCTTTTTTCAATCATATTGGTCTATTATTGAAGAGAAAGTGGTATTTGAAGTTCAGAGATTCTTTGAGTCCGGAGTTATGCCAACAGAATGGAATTTAACTCACATTTGTTTGCTGCCGAAAATCGATAATCCTAAGAAGATGGTGGTTAAAATCATCGCAAAGATAATGGTTAAAAGGCTTCAACCTCTCCTTCCGATTTTGGTTTCTGAAACGCAGTCCGCGTTTGTTGCAGAAAGAATTATTATCGATAATGTGGGGATTGTTCATGAAGTTGTACATGCTTTGAAGTCGCATCCAGTTGTCTCAAAGGAGTTTATCGCGGTAAAATCTGATATGTCTAAGGCATATGATAGAGTTGAGTGGTCCTATCTAGAAGCAGTTCTTCATGCCTTAGGTTTCCACCAGTTATGGATTTCGAGAATTATGGCTTGTGTTTCTTCGATCTCCTTTTCGGTTTTGGTGAATGATCAAGTGTTTGGTATGATTATGCCTAAGAGAGGCATCCATCAAGGAGATCCTCTATCTCCTTTTCTTTTCGTATTGTGTACCGAAGGGCTTATCCATCAATTGAAGAAGGCTGAGATCTCAGGTGCAATTCAAGGGATTAGATTTTCGGACCTGGGGCCTTTTATTCATCATCTGCTTTTTGCAGATGATAGTTTGTTCATGTGTCGAGCGGTGAAGGGGCAGTGTAAAAACCTTATGGTGGTATTGGACGCTTATGCACAAGTTTCAGGCCAAGTCATAAACTTGCAAAAGTCGGCCATTACATTTGGGGCAAATGTAAAAGAGGCGGTCAGATTGGAGATTAGAGGAGTGATGCGCATTGTCAATGAGGGAGGGACATGAACCTATTTGGGATTACCGGAATGTCTCTCGGGTTCTAAAGTTAAGATTTTCTCCAATATAATGGATAAGTTAAGATCAAGGCTATCTAGTTAGTTTGCTAGATTGTTATCTCAAGGGGGAAAAGAAGTCTTATTGAAAATGGTAGCAATGGCGCTGCCTGTGTACACGAAGTCGGTCTTTCAACTCCCCAAAACAGTGTGTGACGCCTTAGTATCAGCCATGGGCAATTTTTGGTGGAATTCTCAAGAAAACAAAAGGAAAATACACTCGTTAGATGGGAAGTGTTGTGTTTACCAAAAGAGAAGGGTGGGTTAGGGTTTCGTGATATTCAAAGCTTTAATAGAGCTTTGTTAGCTAAACAAGCATGGAGAGTCTTACAGTATCCAGAATCCTTGATCGCCAAAGTTCTGACAAGTCGTTATTTTCCGTCAAGTAATTTCTTGGACGTGCCTGTAGGAACTAAACCTTCCTATGGTTTGAAGAGCTGTGTGGTGGGGAGAGAACTTATCCAAGATGGGATTAAAGTAATTGTTAGGAATGGTTTATCTCTCAAAGTCTGGACGGATAAATGGTTAGGTGGTGGCGTCAATAGACCGCCCCTCATGAAGAATATTTTCATCGATCTTCACCTTCGAGTTAGTGCCTTGTTCGACCGGGATAGAAGAGATTGGAACTGTCCTATGCTAAATGGTCTATTTTATCAATCGGACGTTCAACTTATTGTGAAAAGGCCTCCGGCGATTGATTGTGAGGATTCCTGGCTTTAGAAGCACTCGAGAAATGGGGACTATTGTGTTAAGTTGGGGTATTGGTATGATTACAACCAAAGAAAAAGCTCTATGATTCTGTCAGCAATTGTGAGGCCATCAATCTCTATTTAAAAAAAAAAGAATATGGTCAATTAAAGGTCCATCCAAATTGAAAGTGTTCCTATGGAAGGCCATTAATGGGGCGCATCCAGTGGCGGATAGAATTAGAAGTCGAGGCATCTCGGTTGACGCTAGATGTCAAGCATGCGACATTGAAGGAGAAGACGTAAACCACATGTTATTCAAGTGATATGTGGCGAGGTTATCATGGGCGCTGTCCTTAGTTCTTCATCCCCAAAATGGATTCTCAGATTCCATCTATACCAACTTAAATTTCATCTTTGGTTTAGAGGAAAACTTGGGCATTCATCATGACATAAGATTCGAAGCAGTGTGGGTTATGTGGAGACTGTGGAAGAATAGAAACAAACTGGTGCTGGAAGGTCTCCATTTTGATCCGAGTGAGTTGATGGCAATGGCAAAAGAAGATGCCTTATTATGGAAATTGGCTCAGCCTAATGAATCTGCTAGGAATCGGGACTAACGGTCACAACATAAATGGGAGGCGTAAGAAGAACTGGAAGAGACCCCCGGACCCGTGGATAAAATGCAATATGGGGTTTCACTTTGATCTAGGGTCTAAGGTTGGCGGTGTGGGTTGGGTGGTACGAGATTCTCAGGCTAAAACTCTTCTACATGGTCGTTTTTCTTTAATCGACGTAGATTCTTTGGCCTCGTTAACCCTTAAAGCTTGGTTGATGGTTATTGATAGTTGTGTGGACTTACAGTTGGATAGGATCATCTTTGCTCTTGAGGATAGTGATTTGGTAAATGTTGTGATCAATCCAATAAGATGGCCTATTCTACGTTATCAGTCGGCGAAAATCAAAGCTAAGATTAGAAGATTTCGTTTTTTGAAGTGTGAGAGTGAATCCAAAAATACAAATGTGTGTGCATTCCGGATTGCGCAGAGTGCGGTGGTGCCTAGATGGTTTCAATCGTATTTAGTTGTGGGAGAACCTAGATGGCTTCGCAACAGGTTTGAGCAAGAAGTAAGGGACTTCTCATTATAATGTTATCATCTGGTTTTCTGTAGGTCTCCTGGTTTCATCCGGTCATTTGTTTTTTTGATTTAAATCTTTGCTCTGTTTTAATTGTGTTATAGTTCTTGTCCATCTGTGTATCAGAATTATGGGTGTTATAACACCTCTTTTTGAATATAATTTCATCAGATGTCAAAAAACAAAATTGTCAAAGTTGATAATAATAAATACATATTTTCACCTGACGCCAAATCCAATTAGCCGCAAAATCGCAAAACATATAACAGAGCCAGTACACACTACCACGCACTGTTGCAAAATCAAACAGCTATGCTCAGCTCCACCGCCACCGCCGCTTCTTACACCCGAAAACGCATTGTTGCAAAAACCTCCCAATTTTTCGTTTTGCTCAGCCTGTGATTTCTCCTACGTGTGTGGTCGAGTTCTTTGTGTCTTTGTTTCACGTTCTGCTATATTTTTAAAAGTTAATGGGATTTTCCGTGAGCAATTGTTCTGTAAGTCGCTGCCTCCGGGTTTCGTTATGGCGGAGTATCAGACAACTCCAAGAAATCAGCCGCACTCCTTATGCTTCTCGTGTAACATTTTTTCATGTTCAGATTAACTTCATTTACATATTGTGTATATGCATCAAGCAAAAAGCAAGCTTTGATATCTTTAAGTGATAAGAGGGATTTGACTTCTCTTGGCAATGGTCTGCAAGAGTTGGGGTATGTGCTCTTCATAACTCTCTTACTTAGAAATAAATACTCTACAGATTTGAGTTATTTTTATATCTTATATGTTTCTGGAGTTAAAAGTGATTCCTTCTCCATCCTGATATTTGCGTAGATACACCATTATTTCTACTGGAGGAACTTTCTCTACTTTGGAGAATGCCGGAATCTCTGTGACCAAAGTGGAGAGATGCTTACTCATTTTCCTGAAACGGCAAGTTTTGTTCTCTTCAAAAATCTTGTGGCTCTTCTTGTCGTATTTTGAGTTTCCGCCCTACCCTCGTTACTATTCTTCGAATACTTCGACAAGATTGCGTTGTGACTTTCTCAATGTTTATACCATTTTTTTACTGTATTAAAATTAGCTCCCCTTTTGGTTTCTCCTTTCTAAAAGCTTGATGGCCGTGTGAAGACTTTCTACCCAAACATACACGGTGATATTCTCGCTAGAAGAGATGTGGAAATTGATAATAAACATGGGGTTGTGTTAGTTTTGACATCAAATTTACCTTTTATGCTCTAGGTAGATTAAGTCCTCTATATTTTCTCCTCTATGCTCAACTGCTACTTTATTTTTATTTTTTGTTATTCAATAATAGGTACATTTGATGTGGTGGTTTTCAATTTGTATTTGTTCTATGACAAAGTTAGTGCTCCAGGTAAGATCAGTTTTGAGGATGGAATTGAGAACATCGACATTGGTGGCCCTGCTATGATTAGAGCAGTTGCTAAGGTAATACAATGTATATGCAGATGACATTTATTCTTAAAATTCGTTTCATCATTATAAATGTATATTTTCTATGTTGTTGGTCAGAACCACAAAGACATTCTCATTGTTGTCGATTAAGAGGATTATCAAGCCGTTTTTGAATATCTCAAAGCTGGACAGAACAACAACTATTCTGCAGAAAACTTGCTTGGAAGGTTTTTCAGCATGTTGCTTCATACGATTCTGCAGTTTCGGAATGGTTATGGAAGTAGACTAAAGGAAGTATGTGTTTATGTTTATGTGATTCTCCTTACACTAGTTATGCATCGGCATGAATATGCTGAAAATAAACTTGTTTTTAAAGCTATGATATTTTTTCTTTCCACCTTTTACATGGCAATTCGCTGACTTCCGTTGATCATTATTCTTGTCTATCTCAATCAATTGTATGCTGGGGACGAGAAGCGGGCAGCCAAACCGAGTAGAGAGACTGAGAATAGCTTTCAGAAAAGCTGGCGAGGAAGCCAAACGAGCTGCCTTGGCCAGTGATGCATTTTCCCATTCGGTACTTATATTCACCTAAACCATTCTTCTGCTTTGAAATGGTTCTTCAATCTAAAAATGGTCGCCAATCTTAGTTAAAAATTTGTCAAAGTTAAAGATGAATCTGAAGGATTGTCAAAACATGTGTAATGCGGAACATTCACTGATTTAGAGAATGAAAAAATATTGATTTTTGTTGTTGTTGTGTGGAACGCAGCTTGGAAAGATGCTGTGGAAGAAGAGGCGTGCGAGAAGGAAATATGAGTGATAGCAAAACCTGGAGGGAGTATCAGAGACCAAGACGCCATTGATTGCTGCAACAAGTATGGAGTCTCTGCTCTTCACCAACGTTAGACATTTCCGCCATTGATTATGAATCCTCCAGTTTTACTCTTTTATAACATCCAAGAGATTCTGTGAACCCACCAAACAAAAAAATTGGGGGACATGTAACATTGATTTGAATTTATTCGACTTTTTATATAAATTTTAAGGTTTCAAATTGACATTTTTTACCCCAAAAGTTTCACAACACATACACATTCAACTTAATATAGAGCGAGAAAGTCAACGACGGCGGAGAGAGAGAGCGATGGCGACAGGGAAAGTGGTGGTGGGGAAAATCAGAGGAAGATCTACGGCTACGAGTTGCTTCTCTAAGTATCCTCTCAAGTTCATACTTCCTACCAAGGTCTCTCTCTCTCCAGAGAATCAGGTCACATATCAATTGTTAAATTCCCATATTGACGAAGTTGTTGGATTTTCAGGTAGCTTCTATCGGAACAGACATTGTTTGGATTTACAGCATTACCTATGGTGGCGGCATTGTCTCTGTATCTCCCCATTTCTCCTCTATCTCTTTCTCTTGGTCTCTCATTGAATTTCTCAACTTATGCTTGAATCGAACAAGTTCCATTATGTAGGGAGATTCGATTTCATATGAATTCACCATTTGTGATGGATGCACTGCAGTGGTTACAACACAGTCTTCTACTATATTGGGTCGATAAGGCCCACATTGTTGATCCGCTCATATTAGGGTTACTTACTTCTCTTGTAAACTTAATTCTATATAATGTAATGTGATCTAATCTAATAAGACAAGAAACACTTTACCTCTTCTAAGGTTTTTTGACATGGTATCAGAGCTATTAACCTAAAAATTAGGTTTAGCTCAACTTTTTTCTATCTTTCTTTGACCTAGCTCTATCGATCTCTCTCTCGATCGAGCAATTATGTCGGTCGATACATGTTCGCAAAATCAACCTCCTCATGTGGCACATGTCGCTCGTCCTCGACGCACCATATCGTCGTATGATCTAACAGTCGGTGATAATCCTGATACCGTGATCTCAAAACCTCCTCTCACAGGCCATAACTACGATCGAACGATCACCAAACCTCCTTCCACCCCCGAAGATTATGAGGATTGGCATGCTAACAACGCTCTAGTTGTTTCTTGGATAAAACTCATGATCGACCCTGATCTTTCCTCTACGATCCCCCATCATGATGAAGCGCATAACCTTTGGACCCAAATTCAAACGCATTTTGCTATGAAGAACGGACAACGGGTGCAACGCTTGAAGATAGAACTAGCTAATTGTCGTAAAAAAGGGACACCCATATCGACTTACTACGGTAAACTGACAAAGCTATGGAGCAGCCTTAGAGACTACCAAAAGGCCCGCACCATGGAGGAAGTCAATCGTGAACGTCGTGAGGATAAGCTACATCAATTTATGATGGGTTTAGACGATTCAATCTATGGACCAGTTAAATCTGCATTACTATCTCGTGTACCTCTACCCACGCTAGACGAAGCATATAATGCTCTAGTCCTAGACGAAGAATATAAAACCACCACACATATTGATGAAGAACGACTTGACGGTGTTAGCTTTTCCGTCCAAACAGTCCAAAAGCCGCGGACTCTTACTTCAGCTCCTGCTAGGATTTTTTGCTTGACATGCGGACGTCAAGGCATCTCTCCGAGAATTATTTCCGAAATATCAGAATATCCTTCGTGGTGGGAGGATCGGTCAAAAGGTAAACCTCCATCGAAACCTTCGACTGTCCCTCCTAAAAATCGTACGCATGATCCAGTTCGTGCGAATCATGTCATCACCTCTGGTGGGACTTAGACTTCGTCTTTTTGTCCGTCTCACGCAACAAAAGTCATCATCACGGATGATGATCGAGCTGGCCTTAATGGACTAAATGACCAACAATGGGAGACACTTGTAAACATGCTCAACGAACGTAACAACACTTCGACCGCAAGGTTATCTGGTACGTTTTTTGTTGAATCTTGGATTCTTGATACAAGTGCCTCTAATCACATGACTGGTACTCTAGTTTTTCTGTTAAATATTTGTGATATGACACCTGTCTCGATTAAACTTCCCGATGGACGGTTCACCACTGCTATCCAAAGTGTATCGGTTTATCGTGGGTCTTCCTTATCTCTCCAGAACGTATATTATGTTGCTGGTTTACAATTCCATCTTGTCTCCGTCTCGCAAATGAATCGAGACAATGGCAGTTTCTTTCAGATTACTGACAAAATTTGTCTCATTCAGGACCGCACCACTCTTAGTCTGATTGGAGCGGGTGAGCAACATAATGGACAATACTTTTCCGTGGGATGGAAGCTTCGGCTGCTGTTGGTGTGTCTAGCTCGCTGTCAAGAGAAATTTGGCATCGTCGTCTTGGTCATCCTCCATCGAAAGTTCTCGATTTATTACTTATTTCTGGTTTATCTAATAAGACTGCTTTGGCAACCGAGTTTTGTGATATTTGTGTTCGCTCCAAACATTTTCGTGAGCCTTTTATTTTGAGCTTAAATAAAACAACTGAGATTTTTGAGTTAGTTCACTGTGATCTTTGGGGTCCGTACCGCAATACTGCCATATGCGGATCACGCTATTTTTTGTTAATATTGGACGATTACTCTCGCTCTCTTTGGATTTATTTGCTTCCAAACAAGCAAGAAGCTCCAACTCCTCTCCGGAATTTTCTTGCTCTGGTTAACCGGCAATTTCAGAAGCAAGTCAAGACAATTCGGTCAGACAATGGTTCAGAGTTTATATGTCTCAGTGGTTTTTTTCGAGAACAAGGGATAATTCATGAGACATCATGTGTTGGTACGCCTCAACAAAACGGTAGAGTGGAACGCAAGCATAGACACCTCTTAAACGTAGCTCGTGCATTGCATTTTCAGTCTTCTCTACCGACTGAGTTTTGGAGTTATTGTGTTCTCACAGCTGGCTATTTGATTAATCGCACCCCCACTCCTCTGTTACAAGGTAAATCTCCTGCACCAGTTGATCATGATCAGAATACAGTGGTCCCGCAAGTTGTGCCAACGGCCGAGCCACCGCCTGCCCCGTTGCTCGAAGCACAACCACTCCCTCCCGAAACAGAGACCCTCGGCCAAGGTCAACCGCAACGCACAGCTCCGGCTAGACTAGCTGACTATGTGACTTATGTCACTCATGATCCCGCGTCGAATACTCCTACTGCTACGCCATATCCTTTGTCTGATTTCCTTGACTGCAATCGGTTTTCCCCTCAACATAAGGCTTTCATATTCTCTGTTGCATCTGGCGTAAAACACCAAAATTACTGACACGATGTTCTCAACAAGGATTGGCGTCTTGCAATGCAAGATGAAATCGAGGCTTTTGAAGACAACGAAACTTGGACTATTGAAGATCTTCCTCCCAGCAAGAAAGCTATTTGTTCGAAATGGGTTTATAGCTAAAGTTCAACTCCGGTGGGACATTAGAACGTCACAAAGCTCGACTTGTCGTTCTCGGTAACAATCACACCGAGGGAGTTGACTACGACGAGACTTTTGCACCGGTTGCAAAAATGACTACCATTCGATATTTTCTCCAAGTCGCTGCAGCTCATGATTGGGAGGTGCATCAAATGGACGCTCATAACGCCTTCTTGCATGGTGATCTCGAGGATGAGGTATATATGCGCTTACCTCCTAGTTTTCGATCTGACAGTCCTAATAAAGTGTGTCGCCTTCGGAAATCCTTGTATGGCTTACGCCAAGCTTCCTGATGTTTGTTTACTAAGCTCACTTCAGCGCTACAGGAATATGGTTTCAAGCAATCAATATCAGATTATTCTCTATTTACATGGTCATCGCCCGGTCAATCTCTCCATGTATTGGTTTACGTTGATGATTTGATCATCTCCGGTAGTTCTTTACCCATAATGTAGGAATTCAAAGATTATCTCAGCCAATGTTTTCATATGGAAGATTTGGGAGTTCTCAAGTATTTTCTAGGGATTGAGGTAGCTCATAGTCCAACCGGATTCTATCTTTGTCAACGAAAATACATATTGGATATTATCTCTGAATGTGGTCTTCTTGCCTCGCGCCCCGTCGCCTTTCCTCTTGAACAGAACCATCGCTTGGCTCTAGCCGACGGCGAGGTTTTGGAGGATCCCACTTCGTATAGGCGTTTAATCGGTCGCTTGATTTACCTCAGTGTGACATGTCCTGACCTCTCCTATGTTATACACGTCTTATCTCAATTCATGCACGCTCCCAAACTCGACCATTGGCACGCCGCTTTACGTGTCGTCCGTTACCTCAAGGGTAATCTCGGTCAAGGTATCCTACTTCAATCGCAAACTTCTTTGACTCTCCTTGCATGGTGTGATTCAGACTGGGCAAGTTGCCCTCTAACTCGTCGTTCCTTGACCGGCTGGCTCATTCACCTCGGTGGCTCTCCGGTTTCTTGGAAAACAAAGAAACAACGCGTCGTCTCCTTACCATCGGCTGAGGCCGAATACCAAGCAATGGCTGACACTTTGAGCGAACTTCTCTGGCTACGAGAGTAGTTAGTTGATCTTGGGTTGCCCAGCGATATGATCCCTCTTCATTGTGACAGCTTGTCGGCCATTCATCTTAGCGCCAACCCAGTGTTCCATGAACGAACAAAACACGTCGAAAAGGACTGCAACTTTATATGCGATGAGATCGTCCGCGGCGTCATACAACCCGTTCATGTATCCACCACCACTCAACTTGCGAACATTTTCACTAAGGCACTGGGAAAGAAGGATTTTGATTCATTTCTCTTCAAGCTTGGCATTCGAAATCTCCACGCTCAAGCTTGAGGGGGGTATTGGGCCGTTAAGGCCCACACCGTTAATCCACTCGTATTAGGGTTACTTACTTCTCTTGTAAACCTAATTCTATATAATGTAACGTGATCTAATCTAATAAGACAAGAAACACTTTACCTCTTGTAAGGTTTGTTGACATACTAAGGTTTTAACACCAAACTTCTGTCCTTTATTCAAATTAGGGATTTTTCCTCTCTCTATGAACTGGACACCCTAACTTTGTCCTACTTGGTTGATTTTTTGTTCTTGGATCTTCATATATGTACACAAGGCAATAAAATCGAAGTGTTCTGAATAAATATTAGAAGTAATGTTTCTTTCTTTCACATTTCTGCTAGCATCATTTGACTGAAGATTTTTGGAAGAGATTGTTGTTGCAGTAGGATAGGATCCTTATTCCTGATTGATCTTTGTTTCATATCCTAGTTCATTTTGGTTGTGTGCAGTAGGCGAGAATCGGGAGTGAAGCTCTTTTTGTTGTGATTCCAGATCTTGTGACTTACTTCTCCACTGCTTGTTACTATCAGAAACAAATCTATAGATTGGTTTCAGACTCTAATCTAGTTCTTGTGGATTGGATCACAAGCGGGCATCACGCTAATGGGGAAAAATGGGATTTTGAATTTTATAAGAGCATCAACAATGTGTACTTGGAAGATGATCACCCTTTATTCCTTGACACAATAATTAATAATCTCATACCCACTTTCAGATTAATGGAGATATGTCTTACCTTAATCAAGTAAATCATTCATGACTGAGACTAGACCTTCCTTTAGTAATTCATTGCAGGTGCTGCTAGAGAAGAGTGGCATCAAAAACATAAACGAACGGATGCAAGACTATCAAGTCATAACAATGATCATACTCTTGGGGTAGATCTGTATGCCAATTCATCAAGGCCAAAACTGAAGGAAATCCAAAAGCAAGTCCAAGAAAACGTGAAAAACATAATGTCGGAACAATTACAGATCTCATATGGTTCTCGGAGACGCAAGTCTGAGTTAAATAGTCACTACAAAAAAAACACGGGAAGAGCGACTACGTAGAGCGACCAAAAGCGTAGTCGCTTAATTGAGCGACCACAAGGCGACTATTGAGCGACCAAGTCGCGACTAATATACCGTGGACGCACTGCGGTGGCTTAAAGAGCGACTCGACTTAGGTGTTCACTAATAAGCGACTACTTAGCTATTCCATGTCAGCAGTCGCTCTATTTAGCGACTACATAGCGACTGATGTATGTAGTCGCTTGCTTGTGGTCGTATAAGTGGTCGTTGAATAACAGTAGTAGTTGCGCGGTCGCTCTTTTGCTAAAGAGCTACCGCGTCAACGCAATCACAAATTTTTTGTTAAAATGCATTTAAAATATCGGATTGGTAGGTGTACCTAACTATAGCTACTACCTCGTGGTCGCTAATGGAGTCGCTCTTCTGTCTATATAAGACACAAGAATTTCATAAGTTGTAAAAATTAAGAAAAAAGGGGGAAAACATGACAAATTCTTACATCAAATGGAATTCGAGATGGTAGATGTACCGAAGAATCAATGAGGAGACGAACAACATTTCCGCTGATTTCTATGTCGGAGTTGCAGAATTCATGAACGTGGCAAATAGTCAACCAATTGCGCAAAGTAGTGGAGGTATGTTTTACTGTCCATGTAGGACTTGCAATAATGAAAAATTTCTGGTGGGACGTGAAGTATGGCAGTATTTGTTAGACAAAGGATTTATGGATGACTATTACGTTTGGTATGGACATAGGGATGATTTTAATGTTTATTTAGGGGGAAGTTCTAATTATGTCAATACCGAGCAACCAAGTCATAATGAACATCAAGAAGATGTGGGTAACTATAACATGGGTGTTAGAAATGTGGAAATGGTGCAGAATGCGTTTAATGAAAATCTGAACCTTGATAACCAAAACGATCATATAAATGATCAAGGTTATCAAAACCCGGTACAACCAAATGAGGAGACAAGGAAATTGTGAAACCAGAGCGACCACAACGATATGTCGTCGCTAAAGTAGGTACCACGGGCATGGTCGCTCTATAAGAGCTACCACAACCTTGGTCGCTCTAAAAGAGCTACCACAACCGTGGTAGCTCTACAAGAGTTACCACAAACGTGGTCGCTCTACAAGAGCTACCACAGACGTGGTCGCTCTTTAAGAGCTACCACAGACGTAGTCGCTCTAAAAGAGCTACCACAGACGTGGTCGCTCTACAAGAGCTATCAACCACTTGGTCGCTCTACAAGAGCTACCAACCACTTGGCCGCTCTAAGAGAGCTACTACGGTTCTGGTCGCTCCATACGAGCTACTACAGATGTGGTCGCTCTTATAGAGCTACTACCATTTCAGTCGCTTTAGCGGAGCGACTCCGTCTGCGGTCGCTCTTTTGGAGCGACTCCTTATCCGACTTTGTTGACTAGCGCCCTTTCCAACCTCGCGACTTCTGACATAGTCGCTTATTGTCGTCGCTTAAGAGCTACTGCGACATGTGGTCGCTCTTTTGGTCGCAAAATAACGACTATGAAGCAACTAATTCAATTAGCAACGAAGATTAAGACGTATCGAGAATAGTAGAAATTAATGAAAAAAGAATAGTTGTACATCCCCAAGAGTCCACAGATTTAAATGTGCGACGACCTCATTTCGCCGCTATGTGGTCGATCTTGCACTATGAGCGACTGATGAACGACTAATCCCATAGTCGCTCATCCCGTGTTTTCTTGTAGTGAGTGGCTTAGTGAAACTAGACTTCATAGCTTCCTGCAACACGTTCGGTCCTGATGTAAAAACTCCCATGCTTTCTTTCCACTTCAAAACCCCCAACATCTTGCATTATCGGGTAAGGATTAGGGATGAAATAAAGTTGGTGTAATCTTGTGCAGGGAAAAGGAGTTGTGATTCGTATAGTTTCCGAATCTACAGAATCTGTCCAATTTCCTGAGGAAACAATTGGCTAAACTAGAACCACTTCTTGGTCAATCTCCCTATGCTTGACTTATTTTACTTCTCTTGTTTGTTTTTTACTTCACATGGCACACAGGTTGGTGTAAAATTCAAAAGAGATTAATAAGAGACTAATTAAGTAGAGATTAAGCTACCTCTGATTGTCTTTATCATCAGGTTTCTTGTAACTTGTCACAATTTGCAAATTTTAGATTATATATAAGTGATAAATCTCTCATTATTTCTCATCTGAAACGATTCTGCGACAATTTTTATTGGTGAGTTTTAAAAATAATCATATAAAAATCAGGAAACGACGTCGTTTTCAGAACTTTATCAAAAAATAACACCATTGTTGGGAGTCGAACCTGAGTCACCCATATGACAGGTGGAAATATTTACCACTATACTACACCAACTTTGTTGATATTATATATTTATAGATATAATTATTAGAGTATATCTGCATAACTTGTTTTGGAATTGTAACTTCCATATTAATGGAGAGAAAGTGTCGATTTAGCTAATCATACGTATATCAGGAAAGATATTCAACATGTCTTTTTGGAAGTTTGGAACATTTATTAAAATACAATTTGTGTTGATCACAAAGATTTATACAAACATCCACAGACGGTGACGAGCATTTTATGTTTGGTACAGGAAAATAGGAAAAATGAATGAAAATTGTAGAGATGCATATGAGAATTTGACAGAACCCAAAAAAAAAAATCTGGAACCGGAAGACTAGATAAGGTCTGGTTCTCAAACCAACATCATCAGGAGTCCTAAATCATAATTCAATTTTGTATTAATCAAAAAAAAAAAAAAAAAGATTTTATGTTCTTGACCAAAGTACTTATTGTTTATTTTAGAAAAGTGGAACTTAATTAGCTTACAAGCCAGGTTTGAATTCAGAATAAATAAACTAGCGATCAAATTCTCTTCTATCTACCAAACAGTAATTAGATCAAATTCTCCATCTTCTAGCCGATGCAATCTCGCGCATGGTCGCGCCTGATAAGATTATCGGTATTGCCCAAATCAGACCATGACCGACCCGTGCAGCTTTTCAATCTCCTAAGTTCGAATAGCTCTTTCAGCTATGTCGGAAGCCCAAGAACCAGAAGGGAAGTATACATACCAAATTCGCGTGTGGCACGACCTGAGTGGCTGATTGGAAACCTGTGCAAAGAAGGTAGAATCGCAGAAGCACGCAAACTGTTCGACGGATTACCTGACAAAGATGTGGTCACATGGACGGATGTGATCACTGGGTATATTAAGCTAGGGAATATGAGAGAAGCTAGAAAACTTTTCGACCGAGCCGATTCTAGGAAAAATGTTGTGACTTGGACAGCCATGATTAGTGGGTACTTGAGATCTAAGCAGTTTTCTGTAGCTGAGATGATTTTCCAGGAAATGCCCGAGAGAAATGTAGTTTCTTGGAATACTATGATTGGTGGGTATGCTCAGAGCGGGAGAATCGATAAGGCTCAGGAACTGTTTGATGAAATGCCTGAGAGAAACACTGTTTCTTGGAACACAATGATTAAAGCTCTAGTGCAGTGTGGGAGGATAGATGAGGCGATGAACCTATTCGACGTAATGCCTGTGAGGGATGTTATTTCATGGACCGCCATTGTCGACGGATTGGCAAAGAACGGTAAGGTAGATGAAGCCAGAAGAGTTTTCGATTGTATGCCCGAAAGAAACATTATTTCGTGGAATGCAATGATCACAGGTTATGCACTTAACAAAAGGATAGACGAAGCTGACCAACTCTTTCAAGTGATGCCTGAAAGAGACTTCGCTTCATGGAATACTATGATCACAGGGTTTTTCCTGAGTGGGGAAATAAACAAGGCATGTGGTTTATTTGACTGGATGCCTGAAAAGAATGTTATTTCCTGGACCACGATGATTACAGGATATGTCAAGAACAAAGAAAACGAAGGTGCGCTTAAAGTTTTCTCAAAGATGTTAAGTGATGGCTGTGTTAAGCCTAACGTAGGAACTTATGTGAGCATTTTGAGCGCTTGTAGTGACTTGGCTGGGCTTGTGGAAGGGCAGCAGATTCACCAGCTGATATCTAAGTCGGTCCACCAAAAGAACGAATTTCTGACTTCAGCCCTTATTAACATGTACTCAAAATCCGGTGAACTGATTGCTGCCAAGAAAATTTTCGATGATGGGCTGGTAAGCCAGAGAGATGTAATATCATGGAACAGTATGATTGCGGTTTATGCACACCATGGGAAAGGGAAGGATGCAATTGAAATGTATGATCAGATGCGGAAACACGGGTTCAAACCCTGTGACGTGACTTATCTTAACTTACTATCCGCTTGCGGCCATGCCGGACTAGTAGAGAAAGGAATGGAGTTCTTTGAAGAGCTCGTGAGAGACAAGTCAATTCCTCTGCGAGAAGATCACTATACATGTCTTGTGGATCTCTGTGGTCGGGCTGGTAGATTGAAAGACGTGTCAAAGTTCATCAACAATGGTGATGCTAGACTATCGAGATCCGTCTATGGAGCGCTCTTATCTGCTTGTAATGTTCACGGCGAAGTGAGTATTGCTAAGGAGGTAGTGAAGAAGGTTCTAGAAACAGGGTCGGATGATGCTGGGACTTATGTAATGATGTCTAACATATATGCGGCGAGTGGGAAAAGGAAGGAAGCTGCAGAGATGAGAATGATGATGAAGGAGAGAGGGTTGAAGAAACAGCCAGGTTGCAGTTGGATTACGATTTGGAATCAGACGCATGCTTTTGTCGTTGGAGATAAGTCTCATCCTCAGTTTGAAGCCCTTGATTCGGTAGTATCCGGTCTTCATAAGAAAATGTGGAAGAACAAGAATATGGCATCAGAAGCGGAAGAATGTGAGTTATTGGCTATTTGAATTCCTTGTGCATATTGGAGAAGGATTAAGCTTCTTTGCTTTAAGACATTGAGTTACTCAATACATTTGGTGTTGGTGTTGGCCTAAACAATGCAACCATATGAATATGACAACATCATAAAATCATACAACTTGATTATTGATATCAGTTTTGACTGAGTAGAAATTTATTCAAGTGAATTTAATGGATAGGATGTGAGTCCATTAATTGAGCCAAAGAAAAGAAAAGTAAACCATTAACTTTTATTAACAAGAAAATGTTTAAAGATTTAGTCTAAAAGTTATTTGCATCTTTTTTTCGTTGGTAGATTGAGCGATAATCTTTCTTCTCTAAACTCGAATTATAGGATCAATTGTCACCAGTCAGGCAGTCATGTATGGATTGTTTTGGGAGTTTGAATCTGTGTTAATTTTTCTTTTATCTTTTTGGTTGTTGTTTCGATTCAAAATGTTATAATTTTTAATTTTTTTAGGAAGTTTATGTTTCTACCAACTTAGTTCATGAATTTTTTTCTATTTTATTAGATTCAATACAATATTTTGAGATTAAGAAAAAAAAGACAGATGTATATTGCAAATAAGAAATTTAATTGCTGAGTAAGTATTTAATTAATTATCTGAGATACTATTAAAAATTTGGAATCATGGTCACCACTCACCAGTAATGTACACATTTGTTGTTGAAAGTGATTCATGTGTAGGAAAAACAAGAAGAGGGGAAGAGATACAAAACATACTTCTTCAAAAGTCAAAGTTGTGAACAGTTCAAAATCAAACAAAATTCTCTTTAATAATACAATAGACCAAAAGTGTTGTGATCCACGGTGACGCAACCACTCTTACAAATGAATTTTACAAAACCAAACGTTGACTCTCTCTTTCCACCATATATCTTCACACCAGAACCTTTCTCCTCCGTTTACATACGATGATAATTATCATATGGCGATCCTCTCCCTGCGTTGGATCCCACGCAGCCTTCTCTTACTTCTCCTCTTGCTCTTCCTCCAGTCTGTACGGTACGGATCTGGTCAACCCACACCGCCCGGAGCTCCAGCGAAAGCCAACGATCCGGTTGTTATAGTCATCACGGTTCTGTTCTTCATCATTTTTATCATGGTCTTCGGTTCTATCTTTTGCCGACGAAGCTCCGCGCCGTTTTACTCGCGGCCTTCCGTTTTCCGATCCACCGACGAAGATGCCGAAGCCCGCGTGGTCAGGATCAGTAGGAATACGGCGCGTGGGCTCAACGCTGAGGTTGTGGAATCGTTCCCGACGTTTATCTACTCAGCGGTGAAAACGGTGAGGATTGGGAAAGGCGGTGTCGAGTGTGCGGTTTGTCTCTGTGAATTCGAAGACGACGAAACGCTGCGTTTGATGCCTCCTTGTTGCCACGTGTTCCACGCCGATTGCGTTGATGTTTGGCTTTCTGATCACTCCACGTGTCCTCTCTGTAGAGCGGATCTTGTTCTTCAACAACAGGGTGAGAATGAGATCGATTACTTGAATCCTGATCCGGGTACGGATCCTGAAAGTGGACCTGTGGAATCTTCGGACGCGCATTTGCTGGATGGTGTGACGTGGACCAATGGTAACATAACTCCGAGGTCAAAGTCAACGGGAATGTCCAGCTGGCGAATCACCGATTTATTGTTCCCGAGGTCTCACTCAACCGGACATTCCCTGGTCCAACCGACAGGGGATCTCGATCGGTTTACTCTGAGGTTACCCGATGACGTAAGGAGGCAACTGATGAAGACGAGCACGACTGTAAATGTAACATTACCTCAGGCGAGGTGTTCACGGAGCGGTTACAGAAGCGGCAGCGTCGGAAGTAACAGAAGTGTGTTCTCGTACGGACGGAAGACTTATAATAACAATCGACGGTTGCATTCGCTGTCTTTTTCTTTCTCTTTCCGAAATGGCTCTGTTCGGTCTACTTTTGGCGGAGATACGGTGGCTCCATCCAGGAATCTTCCAGCATCGGTTGAATCTGGCGAACGGTCTTTCGAACGGCTCCGACCAGATGATCGTGTGTAAATAAAGTTCTTTCTGAATATGATTATTCTTACCGTTTGTTTTTGGGATTCAATGTTGTCACCATTATTCGCTTTCATGACTTTTAAGCATGACCAGCAACAACATAAGAACAATTACTTTTGTTGAATAAATTCATCGAGTTTCATAAAAAATATATAAAAAAATGTGTGAGATTGTGAATCTTTGGAATGTAGTTCCGGTGACTTATCACGAAATATTTTAAGTTATCGGTTCTGTTCACGAAAACCACATTTAAAGCTCAGATAACTTCTGGCCAGATCTAACCTGGGCCACTAAAATACTAGAACTTCTATTTGTCTACCTAGCTTATGTAATATAATATGATTTGAATGTTGGAATTGTTTTTTTATTTTATAATCCAGAATTCCGAAAAGAGTTAGATATGGAATCAATAAAACCAAAGCTTAGACTAACCTATTGAATGCCAATTATTTTTAAATGCATCTATAGTCGTCCATCATATTTGAGTAAAATTATAGAAACCAACACTGGTCAACGAAATGCAATATAGGATAGGTATTTTCATTAAATATCAATTTTGTTATGGCAAATTAA
The DNA here is from genome assembly GCA_900406285.1 of Biscutella auriculata. NCBI lineage: Eukaryota > Viridiplantae > Streptophyta > Magnoliopsida > Brassicales > Brassicaceae > Biscutella > Biscutella auriculata. The sequence continues at coordinate 32,784 of OVAO01000004.1, forward strand.
TTATGGCTTTAGATGACTTATTTGATATTATTATTTTTGATATAAGAGATGGTTTAGCCAAAAAGATTTTAGAGTAGATAATTACGTTATTTATATTATCTGTGAAGCATAAAAATAGTGAACTGAAAACTTTTTGTTGATGAAAATCAATATGGTAATTCTTGAGAGAAATATCCGAGTGTTGCTCTATTCTATAGCGTACGAAGCAGGTCAGACGATGGCGCAGTCTGGAATTGAGACAAAAGCAACCGACATAGTCCTCATAGCAACCACGGTTCTGTTCTTCGTGATCTTCGGCATGGGTTTGGCATCAGTTTGCTATCGTTGGGGAAATCACCAACTTAACTCACGAGAATCTGTAGATCTGTCCACGAATTTCGATGTTGAATCCCGTACGGTAAGTGCTAGGAGGAATACGACGGTGCATGGTATCGACACGACCATCGTAAAATCTTTTCCAACGTTTCTCTTCTCGGAGGTGAAGGAACGGAAGATCGGGAAAGGTGGGGTCGAGTGTGCGGTGTGTCTATGCGAGTTCGAAGACGATGAAACGTTACGTTTGATGCCTAATTGTTGCCACGTGTTTCACATTGATTGTGTAGATGTCTGGCTCTCTGATCACTCCACGTGTCCGCTTTGTCGAGTGGATCTTTTCTTTCAACCGGGTGAGAAAAGCGACTTAATTCCGGATCCGGATCCTGAAAGAAGAGCTCTAGATTCTCATCCTATGGACGCAAATCTGCTTGATGGTGTGACGTGGACCAATAGGAATAGACCGATTCAGTCAATGTCAATGAGATTGTCCCGCGGCAAAATCTCCGAGATATTATTCCCGAGATCACGTTCGACCGGACATTCCATGGTTCAACCGGTAGAGAATCTCGATCGGTTTAGGCTCCAGTTACCAGAGGAAGTCCGGAGACAGCTGACGGAGAAGATGGTGAGAACTCAAGTGAGTAGCGAACACTTGGGTTACCGAAGCAGAAGTGTCGGCAACAATAGGAGTATCTTCTCGTACCAATCGGCGGCTGGACGATGACTCTCTCCTTGACTGATCGTGTACAATCCAACTCCGGCGACGTAGCGTAGGTGCGGTGAGTTTATCGATCTATTATGGCAAAACGGTGGTTTGAAAGAGTCCAACCAGATGTTCGAGTGTAAAGATACCATTGTTTTGCATGTGCGTTTTGATTTTTGGTACGAGATAAGGTTTGGAACATGACCATTTTTTAAGACAACAAAAAAGCATGAAAATTTTGTAGGAGCAGAAGATCGTTATTTCTCATCATCTAAAGAAAAGGGAATTGCAAAGATAGTTAATATTTATCCCTCTGTCTCTAAAAATTATTTACTGTGTAAACCGGTTTAAAGTAATTCATAATACCGAGAATAAACCAAAGAGTTGACTAAATTGAAATTAAAAAAAAAAATTGTCAGAAGTGGGATTTGAACCCACGCCCTCTTTCGAAGACCAGAACTTGAGTCTGGCGCCTTAGACCACTCGGCCATCCTGACACTTTTGATTACATAACGACATCTATTTATATATAACTAATATATAATCTATACTCAAATCAATAATTTTATATCAATTGCATATAACTCATATCATACTATAATTAAACAAATCAGAACAACAAATCTAGATTAAAGAAATTCTAAAGAGCATCAATCTGTAATGTCAAAAACAAAGATTGGCTTCATTCCAAGACCATTGATCTCAAACTTGTACTCTTGCATCCTTATAAGCCAATAAGGACACGCAACATTGACGAGAACCACAAGAACAAGACAGAGAAGAAAAAAGAGCCTATTCAGAACATAAATGGAGGAAAGCGTCACACTAATCAGAGCGAATGAGAAGAAGAGGTGTAATCCAAAGGACAATCTCTTGATACAGTAGGTAACAAGAGGGGCAAAGAGGAAGACTTGTAGGGAGAAGAGCATCACAGCAAAGAAATGGAGCCTAGAAGGAAGGCGTGAGGCAACAAAGACAGATGCTAAAATAGAGGCATTGAGTGATATCCAGCTCGTTTAGCAACCCTAAGAGTACCTCCATTAAGGAGTTCTCCAAATGGGTTTCTCTTCTATAAAATACTAGGAGAGAACCCGCTTAATACGCGGGTATTTATTCAAAAAATTATTTAAAATTTTGATATAAAATATTTCTAATCTATATAATATTCGGTTATTAAACTGCATATCAATTTTAGACACTTTAATATCTAATGTTATATTTATTATACATAAAAATCTATAATTTAGTTTTAATTTTTTAATTTACCATCTTAATAATCTATTTCATCTTACTTATTATCCAACGTTCAACATATAATAATTTTTTATATATATCTTATTATACGTACAATACGTTCTATTTTTTCTATTTTTTAGTATCAATTAATCTCTATTTTACATAAATTTTTATTTAATAATTTTAATTATTTCTTTTTATATTAGTTTTTTTTGTTCTAGTTTTTTTTCATTTTCAACGATAAAAATTTATCAACTTTACAATTATATCATCTCGCAATCATCAACCATATATTGATATCAAAATATTTGTATATCCATAGAAAAACATCAAAACTACGTCATTTTGTAAAATATTAAATTAAGAAAAATTAAGAAAAAAGTGAGAGATGAGAGAATTGAACTCATGACCTCTTCAATTATATAACATACACTTTACCAAATGTGTCAATGAAAATCTTGTTAAATTTTATATTATTTTATTTTATAATTATAATTGTTTTAGAGAAGGGAGTGCCACGTGTCATCACGGGAGAGCACCATTTCTCTCATTATATATAAGATTCAGATTTAATAAAAAAAATAAGTTAAAAGAACTTCTTAATATAATTTTGTAAAAACCATCTCCAAGACTTCTTAATATAGAGTTCTAATCAAACATTAATATAAAAAACAATACAAATATTAAACACATTAATTAACATTAATATTAAATATACAAGATAAAAATATATATAAGAACATAATAAATTGTGATATTAATTTATTCCGATTTTTTGTCATATATGCTCGACAAAGTCCGTTTTGAGTTGTTCATGTTTTATTCGATTCCGAACGTGATTTCGATTGACCATCATATTGTAACAACATGAATTAAAAATAATAACATTGTAAAAAATATCAAAAATAAATTAAACTAAAAATTAAACATTCATGTAGAGTTATATTTGATCATTTATTCGTAAATAAATTAAATAATAGTATGGATAGTTTAATAAATTAATTTTATTTTAAATTATAAATAAATAATACTTTTATTTAAAATATAATGTTTGGTAATAATCAATTAAAAACTAAATCTAAATGAAGAAATAACATCATTAATATGTCTATATATATGAAATAAGTGAAAAAATAAAATAAATAAATAAAGCATGAGCAAGAAAACATAAAAAAAAAAAAAAAGTAATGCGCGTGTGTTTGAAATTTTCCAGAATCAGAACACGATACATGCCGATTCTTCCATTTTAATTTCGTTTTTTTTCTTGGGATTCAGAACTCTAACTTTTTGGGGTTGAGAAACTATGTTGGACTTGCTCTAAGCCTGTCAATTTGTTTGCGATTTGAGAAATCAGGACTTAACGTACTCTTTTAAAATAAGTCAAGGTCTAGTTTGCAAATTTATCATTTTATGAGTGAAGCTGCTAAAAGAGTAAAATGCTAAAATCAACCATGAGAAAACAAAATTAAAAACGCCAAAAAAAAAAATGGTAGTTATCAAGATGAGGAAAGCAGTTTTGGCAAGTGGTGGAGAGTTATTGAAGGGGACATAAAGTCCACAAGAACGAAAGGGAGGCTACAAAAGAACAAAAATTGCCTCAAACTTGTACTAGTCAAGCTATGGAAAAGATTGATCCCATTGTTTTTCTGTCATTCTTCACATTTATCAGAGCTTTGAAGCAGATAAAATGGATGGTGAAGAGAGAGGTTACTGGAGATGTAGCAAAAGAGATTTCTTTCCTGAAGAGTCTTTCCAGAACTTGGGCAGTTACAGAGCAGCTCTGTTTCAGATATGTTCCAGGTTCAAGAACAGGTTGGTTAGTAGGTCTGATGATGACAACGAGCGATTCGAGCTCAGGAAACAGAGCGAGAACGAGATGAAACGGTGTCTCACATGGTGGGATCTAATCTGGTTCGGATTTGGAGCGGTGATTGGAACTGGAATCTTTGTCTTGACAGGTCAAGAAGCTCATGAACAAGCTGGACCAGCTATTGTATTGTCCTATGTTGTTTCAGGCGTTTCCGCCATGCTCTCTGTCTTCTGCTACACGGAATTCGCCGTTGAAATCCCCGTGGCTGGTGGTTCGTTTGCTTATTTACTGATTGAACTCGGCGATTTCGCAGCCTTCATCACCGCAGGGAATATAATTCTTGAGTGTATAGTTGGAAATGCAGCTGTTGCTAGAGCTTGGACTTCATATTTTGCAACTCTTCTGAATTTCAACCCAAACGCTCTACGGATCAAAACAGATCTCACTCCTGGTTTTAATCTCCTAGACCCTATAGCTGTTGTGGTTTTAGCCGTTTCAGCTACAATCGCATCAATAAGCACCCGAAAAGCTTCATTGCTCAACTGGATAGCTTCTGCTATCAACACTTTAGTGATACTTTTTGTGATAATCGCAGGCTTCATCCACGCGGACACCTCGAATCTAACTCCATTCTTGCCTTATGGACCCGAGGGAGTATTTCGTGCAGCTGCAGTTGTGTACTTTGCATATGGAGGATTCGATAGCATAGCCACAATGGCTGAAGAAACCAAGAATCCATCAAGAGACATACCGATTGGGTTACTTGGTTCAATGTCGATAATCACAGTGTTATATTGCTTGATGGCATTATCCTTGAGCATGATGCAGAAATACACAGAGATTGATCCAAACGCAGCTTACTCTGTAGCGTTTCAAAGTGTGGGGATGAAATGGGGAAAGTACTTGGTGGCTCTTGGTGCTCTCAAAGGTATGACAACAGTTCTTCTAGTAGGAGCACTAGGACAAGCACGTTACGTCACTCACATCGCACGAACCCACATGATCCCTCCTATATTTGCTCTTGTCCATCCCAAAACCGGAACACCAATAAACGCTACCCTCCTCGTAACAATTCCAAGTGCTCTCATCACTTTCTTCACGGGTTTAGATGTTTTGGCAAGCCTCTTATCGGTAAGTGTTCTCTTTATCTTCACAATGATTCCTATCGCACTACTCGTGAGGAGATACTACCTGAGAGAAGTAACTCCAAAAGCTGATCTTCTAAAGCTTATCATTTGCCTCTTAATCATCATTGCTTCTTCAATGGCTACTTCAGCTTATTGGGGAATGAAGATCAAGGGATCGTGGATTGGATACACAATAACGGTTCCTTTCTGGTTCTTGGGGACTTTGGGGATTGTAGTCTTTGTTCCTCAGCAAAGAACACCAAAAGTGTGGGGCGTACCATTAGTCCCATGGCTCCCATGCTTATCAATCGCAATAAACATCTTTCTCATGGGATCTTTGGGAGTTCAAGCTTTTATAAGGTTTGGGGTTTGCACTTTAGTAATGTTGATATACTATTTCTTGTTTGGTCTTCATGCAACATTCGATATGGCTCATCAGCAAATAGTGCCTAAATCTTAGAAACATTTAAATTAGTAAAGAAGTGTAAGTCTTGATGTTACTCAACCTCTCCTTAGGTCTATCCCTTGAATAAAAACCACTCTAATGTATTATACTGCTTCTTTCTAGTATCTCTGTAACCTGAGGCAAGGGTGAAAACATAATTTTTCTATCTTTACTGAATATACGTTGTTTAAAAGCAAGAATTTAGTTGACAAAAAAAAAAAGCAAGAACTTTTGAGCCAAACATGAAACAGAGTTTAAGGCGATTTGAGTAAAGTACATTTATCCAAACTAAAATTTGCTCGATTTCCCATCTCCTAAAGACTTATAAGGATTTGGAGATACTAGATCACAAGCTTTCATAGCTCAGTTGGTTAGAGCACCCGTTTAGTAAGCGGGAGGTCTTGAGTTCAACTCTCAATGAAAGCAAAAATATCATTTTTACACTATTTTGCAGCTAAGATAACAACTACTAAGATTCAACCGTTTTCATATCAGAAGACCATCGTTCTTAATTGCTTTTTGTCTCCGTTAATGTTCTGGCTATCGAGTGGTATGTACTGAGACATAATTGACACGATCTCTGAATCCACGTACGACTGCATTGACATTTTGATGAAAAAAATGATAGTTTAGAGTTTTTGATGAATGGTGATGCATAAACAAGAGAGTTCGTAAGTAGCAAACTGATTTTACCTGAAGATGGTACTTGTAGAATATATAAGCAGCAGCTAAAGAGATGCCTGCAATGGTAGCTAGACCCACAATTGCGAAGAACAACCATCTCCATGTTGATCCACTTCTTATCTCTGCTCAAGTCAATGTGGATGTAGTAAACATTGAGTTTTGTTCTGTTGAAAAAATTTACTATCTTTTTTTCTTCTCGACTTACCGATACAAGTGTCTTGTTCTTTCATGTAGAGGCTGTTCTTGGAACATTTGCACTCGTATCCTCCCCAGTTGTTCTTGCATTTACAGTCATTACATTGACACGCTGATTTCTCTTCGCACTCATCAATATCTAGTTATGAAGAAGATAAGTTTGGTCAGAAACAATGTCAACGAAACTCGACTTTAACTAGTTGTCCAAAAGCTTTCACCTTCACATTTCAGACCGTCTCCATGGAACCCGAGAGGGCAACCACATCCCGATGTCTCTGTGTCCTAATTAACATACATATAAGTAAGAAAAACAAGCTTAAACTTTAGTGAATAGTGGAAGAAAAAGCAGCAGTCATCACTTAACCGAACAAGCGGAGAAAGTTAAACCCTCTCTGGTTTCAGACCAGCAGCCTCCTTCATTCATCGAGCATCTCGCAGGTCCATAAGCTGTGTCAATAAACAAGAGAGGGATTTTTTTTAAGACCAGTGAACTATAATGTAGAATGAGAATATATTGAAGGATTCATACGCTTGCAGGAGGTATAACCATCTCCTTTATATTGAACACCATTGATAACAGGGCATTCACATACTCTTCCCTTGAATGTGTCCTAATAAAAACTCATGGAATCTATAAGAATCGATGAAATAGACCGCTTAGATCATTGGTATCAGTTCTCAGTATTACCTTGCAAGCTGTTACATTTGATGTCTTGTCTTCCCAACATCCTCCATTTGCTTCAAGGCATTCATTGGTCTCTATATCTGTTTTAGAATGGAACAAAGAAGGGTTTGTTTAGTATGTTCTTGTCAGAATAGTTTATTTTAGGGAGGTGACTTGACCTGCATTCAAACATATTGAAGGTTCGGTTCTCTCCTTGAATCCTGAACATATTGCCTTCAGTACCGCGGGAACTTCCAGTTTACCTGAGCATGGAACATATTAAGATGATGAAAATCTTCAAACTGTGTGATGAGATGATCTTTGAGAAGGAAGATCTTACTGCGATATTGAGCATTGTTGATGATCAATGTTGGAAAGATTGTGACAACCCCACGATTCTCTTGGCCTAACTGTAGTTTCAAAATGTCAGGAAAGAAAGAACAAAGAGCTCGGTGAGTTTGTAGAAGCCTCAACCTGGATTTCTTGCTCGGCTTTTAGAACTTCATTCTCTACATCAGCATTAGGATCACCAATGCATTTCTTGATCTTCTCAAGAGACAAACCTGAGAGAGAGAAAAAACAAACAAAAAGCTCTGAAACTTTTGGCGAAGGAGATGCAGTTGCAGGTTGTGGTATCTCTCGAGAATACAAAGGCCTTTTTTACCAAGAGATTCTACGACAGTCTCTGCGCATTCTCTGCTGTATTTCTTCTCCTTCATAGAACATCTGATGTTAAAATCTGTCACATAATCCCACCATACCCAAGAACTGTTCTTCTCCTTGGCTACTTTATGGACACATAACTGTCTCAGATTCTCGTAAACGACATCTTTCCCATTGTATCCAACTTCAAAGTCATTCTCAGGGTCAGGAGCACAATACCGCCCTTGGTGTATACACTGAGTCTTACACTGCCTGCTAAGTAGAAGCTCTTTGGGACAAGACCAGGTAATGTAGTGAGGTGTGAACAGAGTGTAACCGCCTTTTTCAAGAATCTGAGCCGTTACCTTGAAGTTTCTAATGAAATTCATCTGTTTATCGCAGTGAATACCACATTCATCATTAGTGTTAGTCCATAGCTCATACTCGACCCTCCCATCAGGGTTTGGTATAGCCTCGCTCCAGTCTATCTTCAAGATTACTTCTTCACCTCTTTTAAGAGCTTTCTTGAGGCTATCACCGAAAGAGCCATGGATCAAAGCCGATGGGATGTTAATTTTGTCTATAAAGTCAGGATCTTCATCTTTGGATTCCTCTGGTGAATCCATTGTTATCAATGGCTCAACAATGTTATCTGCTAATAGAACAGCCGCTGCACCGGATTGTTGTCCGTTCCATATCTTCAGAGAAAAGTCACACACTGAAAAGAAAAGAGAACAGAGTCGAATTCAAGTCTTTTACCATCCAAATTCTAACTACCAAGAAGCAAAGGCTTAATATCCATCAGAACTTCTAAGAATACTATTAAAATTCTGACTAAGTCCCAAAAGTCAAGTACAGAACTTTCCTTCTATAACTACAAGTCTAAAACCAACATACCAAGAAGTATCGTATGTCAATTATGATCTAGAATTGGCCAAGAACTAAAAAGTAGAAACTTCAAAATTTACAGAGCACTTTTACCTCCACGATCAATGAGGAGGATGGTGGGATAAGGAGACTTGGAAGGCCTGAAGGTGGTGTTGAAAGATTGACAACCGTAAGCGTCTTGGCCAGCGTAGATGACGGAGCCGATCATGAAACCACCGTAGCTTGGGAGACCAAAGTTTGCGATGGCTGCGTCGTGCTTAGCTCCCATCTCCCAAGAGTTAAGAACCGTCAAGCTGTTCTTCTCCACGAAAAATCTCGGTGAAACCCCGTTGACTAGAGTGGTCAACGCTAGAATAAGAGCCAAGACGATGACTCCTTTAATGCTCGGAGACATTCTTCTCGACAAAAACAAATCGGATGGCTCTCTGTTTTCAAGCTCTCTGTAAACTATGCCTGAGATTTTAGAATAAACTCTGTTATTGATTGCAGGACCAATATATATATATATGTCAAGATATATACAAACGTAGAGATATATACGAGCTCCGAAATATACGAGATATGAATATATATCCTAATAAAATTGGGAAGAGAAGACGAGTTGTCGCATGACTCTGCAACTACGGTTTCGAAAGTTTTCTCTGTTTCATCAATTTTTTTTTTTTTTGATTATTCTAAAGGGAAATTATTACGAATTTACGAGTCAACAATCCTCCGTCGTCGTGTGGGAAACTTCAAATCTGGGTGTTTTTAAGAGTCCATGTTTCCATATATATAAATAATATTATTTTCCTATATAATAATTTTTAAAATAAATAGAAATTCAAGTTTATTCTTAAAAAAATTAAGATAAATTTAACAAAAATATAGTAATAAATAATTTATACTAATATTCGAAATAGTTTATCTTAAACCCCTCTTTTTTTATATCAAAATTAGTAAATAATTAAGTTGTGTCGTCCGATCACCATCACAACATTCCATGAGATCAAATATTTCATAATATCATTTTGCACTATTTATCTATTTATTAATATAATATAAATCAAATATTTATAAATGATTTTAAATTTTAAATTGTAAATATTAAAACTATATATAATTAGTCTTCTTAATATCTGTTGGGAAAAAGAGAACTTTGGTTTTAATTTTCCAAATATAAAATTTGTTTCTCGACATATTTACTAAATCATAATCTTACATATATTTCATGTGTAAAATATATATGTACAGTATATTTACGAATATAAATTTAAAAAACATTAAAAATTATATTAGATACCAAAAATATCAATTTAAAGAACAAACAAAAAAAATATTCATTAAGGATAAAATTGGATATTTATATATTGTATAACTTAAATTGATATTTAAAAATATTTTCAAGATAAATATATCAAAATTTAGATGGAAATAAATCTGAATTTGTTATGCAAAATTTTTCTAAAATAAATTTAAGAAAATATATAAAAATAAATCTAACTTATCTTAATATTCATAATAATTCTTAACATAACTAATATTCATAATATATTTTTTGCTTATAAATAATGTGTACAATATTATTTAGAAGAAGATTTATAAAATAAACTTAAGATTGTACAATATTACATGTCAATATAAAATAAATGAAAAACAATATTTAAATAGTTTTTAAGGATACGAACATGAAGACAATTCAATGATCCAAAAGATTGAAATACAAGTAAAATCGTGAGTCAAATGCAACATAAATTTATAGTATTATTTCAGAGATAAATTTATGTATATGAACTTAAAAGCATTAAAAATTATGTTAGATGTCATTAAAAATATCAATAAAAGCACCCAAAAATATATTTCTTAAAGGTAAAACCAGAATGTATATAAAATTTTAATTGAGAATTTGAGATTTTCTCAAAATAATCTAATAAAATTTAAACAAAGATAAATACAATTTCGCTATACAAAAATTTCTCAATATAAATCTAACAAACAATATATAACAATAAATTAAGATTATCTTAATTTTCAAAATATATATAAAATTCAAAATAGATTTGGAAATTTTCCTAAAATAAGTATAACAAAATATTTAAAAAGATAATTCCGACAGATTTTGAAATTCACTTGGATAACGTTTGATACTTAGATAATGGAGTTGGCAATCACATGAACAGGAATCAGGAATATTTCTCTAATATTGATGAGAGTATTACCGTAAAGGTGAAGTCTGGAGATGACTCACACATAGATATAAAAGAAAGAGGACCGGTTATCTTCCATGACAAGAATGACGAACGAAAGATCTTAAATGATGTCATACCAAGATTGAAAAGCAACATCATAAGCCTTGGACAAACCACAAAATATGGATGTGAATTCAGAATGAAAGATAATGAACTCATTCTATACTACAAGGAGAAGAGGGTGTTAGTGAAGGCTAATAGATCAAGGAATCGGTTGTACAAAGTGTTATTAGAACCTGAAAATAGCAAATATATACACCTACAAAAGATGAGTGCATCGGACATGTGGCACGCGAGGCTAGGACACATAGGTTTTGAGACGATGCGAACCATGATCAAAAAGGAACTGGTAATTGCCTTGCCAAGAATCGCTGTTGAAAAGGAAATGTGCGAGTGATGTTTGCGGGGAAAACAAGTAAGACGAACGTTTCCGAAATCAACGTCATATCGTGCCTCACGTGTGCTAGAACTCATACATGGAGATCTTTGTGGCCTAATCACTCGTTTAACAACAACGGGAAAGTGGTATATTTTCGTGTTGATCGACGATCATTCTCGATATATGTGGTCACTTCTATTGAAGGAAAAGAGCGAGGCTTTCAAAAAATTCAAGGTATTCAAGACGCTTGTTGAGCAAGAAACTAGAAATACTATCAAGATATTCCGAACAGATAGGGGGGGAGTGTTTGTCCCTCAAGAATTTCGAGTGTTATGCGATAAATATGGCATAACTCGGCACTTAATCGCACCATATTCTCCACAACATAAAGAAGTAGTCGAGAGGAGAAACATATCATTACTCGAAATGACTAGGACTTTCTTGAAACATATGAGTATGCCGAATTACCTCTTGGGAGAGGCAGTGAGACACACCACGTATTTGATCAACCGCGTCGCGACACGAATGTTGGCCGAGAGAACTCTGTATGAAGTTCTCAATAATAGAGTACCCAACCTAGAGCACTTGCGCATATTCGAATGCATCGCCTATGCAAAGATAGAAGCTCCGCATCTAATGTGACAATCTCTTGCTTCTGTGAACACCACCTTATTGGGCAAATCATTCAAGTAAAATATGTGACATGTTGTACTTTTCCCATCTTTTGCATCTAGTTGTGGCTACTGTCACTATACCCGACCAAACTTGTTGTAGTGGTTCGTTGATACTTTAGTCCAAGAGATATTGTTCCCTTTAGGTATCTTAGTACATGTTTAAGCGCTACCTCATGTGACTCCTTAGGCTCTTGCATGTATCGGCTCAGAACTCCAACGCAATACGAGAGATCCGGTCGCCCGTGAACTAAGTACCTGAGGCTTCTGATCAGTCTTCTGTACTTCTTCTCATCGACACCTATCTCCCCTTGATCCTTACTTAGTTTTAATCTTGGATCCGTTGGAGCATGTGTTGGGTTACACGCTTCCATTCCTGCCCCTTCGAGTATTCTTCTAGCATACCTTTCTTGATTTAGCATGATGCTTCCTTTGAGTTGTTGCGTCTCTATACCAAAATAATATGTCAGCTTCCCGAGATCACTCATCTCAAATTTTGACGCCATTCCTTTCTTGAATTCAGATATTAGGTGTAAACTTGATCTTGTAAACAATTGATCGTCCACATATACTGCCACAAGTAGAACATGTTCTCTCTCTTGCTTGCGATACAAAGAAGGTTCCTTGGTGCACTTAACGAACGTCAATTCATTGAGTATCGAGTTCATCTTGTGATCTCATGCCCTTAGTTCTTGTTTCAAGCCATAAAATGCTTTATGTAGTATATAAACCTTTTCTTCGGATACTTATACTTTATATCCTTCTGGTTGAGATACATAGACTACTTCCTTTAGCTCACCATGAAGAAACACAATCTTAACATCTAAATGATACACTTCCCATCTGCTTGAAGCTGCTAACGCTATAAGGAGCCGAATTGTTTTGATTCGAGTCACTGGTGCAAATACTTCTTCGAAATCTATGATATATCTTTGCACAGAGCCTTTAGCTACAACCCTTACCTTGTACTTGTTGATGTCTCCATCAGAGTTTCTTTTAATCTTGAAGACCCATTTTAATCTGATCGGCTTAGCTCCTTGTGAAAGTTCGAATAGTGTCCAAGTTTTTTTTTCTCAATCGATTTTAGTTCATCATCGCACGCATCCCTCCATTCCTTAAGTACCTTAGCTTCTTCAAAATTCCATGGTTCGTCATCAATAGCCAGTAAGAGTCTTATCCCTTCTGTTTCAGCAAACAGAGTATAAACGTTAAGGCCACTTTGGCTTGATGCTAACCCAAGTCAATTTCCGTGTTTGCTCTACTTGGGGCTCGTCAAATTCTCCTTCTTCCTCGATCAGCTTAGGTGCATGACCTAGTGAGGGTACAACTTCAGATTCTTCATCGGCGTCATGGAGATTTGCTTGCTCTCTGTGTGCTCTCTCTTTAATCTCTCTTAGACCGTTGTTTCCGAATTCTCCAAAACTCAGACTTATCATTCCTGAATCATTATTGGCTTCTTCTCTTCCATCACTCCACCTGTAACTCTTTTTTTCATCGAAAACAACGTCTCTACCCACGACGATACTACGAGCTTTTGGGTTCAACATGCGGTAAGCTCTTGATCCAGGTTATGTACCTAGATGTACTAGAGTACCAAATCTCTCGTATTGCATTGGAGTTATAAGTCGATACATGCAGGAGCCTAAGGAGTCACATGAGGCATCACTTAAACATGTACTAAGATACCTAAAGAGAACGTTATCTCTTGGACTAAAGTATCAACGAACCACTAAGACAAGTTTGGTCGAGTATAGTGACAGTAGCCACAACATAGATGCAGACGATGGGAAAAGTACAACATGTCACATATTTTACTTGAATGATTGCCCAATAACGGTGTGTTCGCAGAAGCAAGAGAACTATAGTCGTGTGAAGCAGAATTAATGGCAGCTAGTGAAGCAGCAAAACATGCATTTTGGCTTAGAGATCTTATGGGAGAAATCGCCAAGAACACTTGTGAAAAAGTGCTAGTGAGAATCGACAACAAGTCAACAATTTCACTTACAAAGAATCTTGTATTTCACGGCCGGGGTAAGCACATACACACAATGTATCATTTCATCAGAGAATGTGTCGAAAACGAGAAAGTGGAAGTAGAACACGTTCCTGGAAACGAACAGAAAGCAGACATCTTGACTAAAGCACTTGGAAGAGTCAAGTTCAAAGAAATGAGAAGCCCCGTTGGAATTCAAGAAATGGATAGGAGAAATTTTAAGCTTAAGGGGGAGAATGTTGACTTGAGCTTGAAGTCAAGTTTGAATTAAGATAAAGGAGTATCTTAATATTGTTGAAGAATATCGTTTGTCTAAGATTTGTAACAAGATTAAGATAGAGTCTAGATTTAGGTGCTAGCTAGATCTAGAAGTTGGTTTCCTAATAAGATTATGTTGAGATCGATTGTATATTGTTCCTCCGTTTCTTCTTTCCTTATTTAACTTGTGTTTTAAGTTGTCTTTTCCTCTAGGATACACTCTTGTAATTAGGTTTGATATTTGTGTACATAAGCTACGAGAGCATATAGAGATCAATAAGAGAATTTATTCTAAATACTCTACTGAATTCTTGACAGATTAGGATTAGCTAATGTTGAGCTTTAGCTATAAATAATAGTTTGTCAATGTTGTGACAAACTATGAGATTTGTGAGTTGAGACAAACATAGTTTTGATTGAGTTTTCTATATTCAATAAAGGGAGTTTATTGAAGAAGTTCTAAGTATCTAAATCGAACAGCGAACCATAGATCTAGTTTCGTCAATTGTAGGAGTCAAAGATTGAGGACAACTTTGACGAGCTCGATGAAGAACAAGTGTGTCTAGAGGGATAAAAATGGTCATCACAACGAAACTGAGGGTTCATCATGGAGATTTCATCGGAGTTGTGGAAGACGAACAAGTTGACACCCACTCTTCTCGAACCACCCCGTCATCACAACACCAGACGGTGAGCATCGAACGTAAGACATTTTCCTATTATTCCTTAATATCCAAGATAAATTTTTATAGTATTATTTTAGAAACATATCTATAAATTTATTTTGTTAACTTTTTGAGCCACAAATTTTTTATCCAATAAACTAAACTCTCACAATGGAGAAGAGCAAATGCTCTCACATGGACTCGAAGCCATGACCTGGTAACTAGTGTTATCAAGTGGATAACCACTAGACTAATGACACTTGTTAAACACATTTATGAATATGAACTTAAAATCATTAAAATTTCATTATATTCCATTAAAAATTTTCTAAAGAAAAAATAAAAATATTCATTAAAAAGAAAATATAAGTTATATATAAAATATTAATTGAAAAATAGATATTTTCTCAAGATAAATCTAACTAATTTAAATAAATTATAAATACAGATTTGTTATGCAAAAAATTTTCAAGATAAGTCTAACCAAAATATAATAATAAATTATATTATATTAATATTTAAATATATATATATATATATATAATTCAAAATAGATTTGGAAATTTTTCTAAAATCAGTATAACATAAGAAGATAAATCTAAATTCATGATACAATTGTTTCCCAAACTAAATCTAACCAAACAAAACAAAGAAAAATACAAATTTATTATACAAAATTTTCTCAACATAAATCTAACAAAAATCTCTATAATATGATTTTACATTTATAGTTATGAACTTAATCATAAAAAAAAAATATTAGATGCCATTGAACATATAAAATTCAAGAAAAAAAAATATTCATTAAGGATAAAACTGAAAATATGTAATTTAAATTGATATTTTTAGTTTTTTCCAAGATAAATCTAACAAAATTTTAATCGAAATAAATCTGAATTTGTTATACAAAATTGGCCAAGATAAATCTAGCAAAATGTAACACTAAACCAAGTTTATCTTAATATCCATAATAATTCTTATATAAATAATATTTTTAATAAAATCCCTAATTTATTATTAAATTTATAATATTACATCTTATGTCACTGTAAAAAAGAAATGAAAGATCAATATTTAAATAATCATTAAAGTTAAAACCATAAAAACAAATCAAAGGCTTTCCCATTCTCCCTCTCCGTCGCTACGAGACCTCTTCTTTGCCGGTCTTCGTTTGGCTTGACGGCGGTAGTTAGGTAAACAAATCCCTGTATTGAAGTTCTTCGTCCCTTGTCCGATGTTCTCCTTGCATGTCCTCGCCTCTTTTTTGCTCCGTCCAGTTGGGTCCTGTTTCGTGGGCCTGTGGTGGAGGTGACTCATTCTCGACAGAGCTCTTCATTCGTGTAGTTCTCCGGCTCGACGCTAGGAAAAGGAGTTCGGCAACTTTTGTCTCTATGTCACCGCTGACTCCTAGAGCTGAGGCCTTCCGAATGGAGCACGTGGTTTGCGACGATGGTTCCAACTCGTAGAGACAGTGACGAGAGAAGATGCCAAAGTTGAGTTGTTAGAGCAAGCACAATGGTTAAGAGTTCTTTAGGGGTTCTTTAGGTTTAATTAATCAAAAATAATGTAAAGAAACTCACGAAGAAACTCTATAAATTTAAAGAAAAAGAGGGGTCCAATGGTAGATTTTTCTTGAGGTTCTTCAGATTAAAATATTTTTTTTTTAATTATAACATTTGGAATAAAATGTAATTTATTTTAATTTTTTTAAACTTATAATTAATTTCATAACTTATAACATATAATTATAAATAAAAAGCAATAAAAATATTTTATTTAAAGAAGTACATATTAAAATAGTACAAAACGGTTAATTATAATCTTCA
>OVAO01000005.1:0-49482 GCA_900406285.1 Biscutella auriculata
CATCTATGATAAATATATTTGAAGCAATTGTGAGAGGATCAACATACATCTAAATAATATTATTCAGATATATGATTAATCAACATGCATCTCAATAGCATGTTTATCAATAGCATTGTCAATTAGGGTTTTGCTGAGTTATTTGGCTACATTATATCAAACACTGATTCACGGATTTTAATTTTATCTTTAACATTTGACTTTTGTTTCAAATACGGCCGCATTACGTTGTGATTTAATTTTGGCTGAACTCGTTAAATTGTCAGATTAATCTAAGCCATTGCATTGATTATAATCAACGATAAAAGATGATGATGCCATGTCGATGGATTAACGAATTAGAGTCGTAAGATAATTTGGACCATTATATCTAATCTTATCAACGACCAAGAATAAATAAAATGTGATCCTAGTTATTCTTTCATCTCTAGTTGTTAATAGTTTTATTAATATTCAGATATTTGATCATGTATTCAAATATTTTATTAATTAATGAATATTCAAATATACGATTAATATTCAGATATGAAAATATTATGATCATATATGAAAATATTATGATCATATATGATTAATTAAATATGTGAACTACATGTAAGGTATAAAGTAATTGTAAGAGTATCGACATACATCTCAATATCATTATTCAAATATATGATCATATACGATTAATCAACATACATCTCAATAGCAATATCAACTATGAACTTGTTAATTCAACAAAGTGGATACATACATTTGATTAATATTCACTCTGGATTGAAAAGACGATCTTTATTAACATGTTTACTCATATAATTTACATTCGGTTTGAGAGTTTTATAGCGCGTTCGAGGTATGGCTTAGTTATGTGGCCACTAAACGGTTGGATTATCCTTACAACACGGCTGAGTTACAAGTTCAAAAAATGATTGAGTTATATTAAAGATATAGTTTAAGTTTTGGTTGGGTTATATACAGGTGTATATATTACAGATACAACACGGCTGAGTTAACTAATATATCGAATTACAAGTTTTAAAAACAACAGGCTTACAGTATATGACAACCTCCAACATTATTTACCCAGATGCGATGGATCATGTACTCCTGCATCGAAGATCTGAACTGTATCCCGGCGTAAATCTTGAATACGTGCATCGTTTATCCCATTAAAAGGTACTCCGAGCGCTAAACATTTGATAAACTTCAACGAATACACCCCACAATCACCAATTTGAACGTTTTGTGGAATGTGTTGATCGTCTTTCCCCCTTCTCCGGAACCAAAACTGTTTTCTGCTAGGTTTTCGTGTTTCGTCTGGAACAAACTCGAATAGCAACCATGAGATCGTATGCAATAGCGGTCTACATGCATCTCTAACTCTCTGCTCACTCTCGGGTGTTACATGTTTGATGATTGGATCCTAGACATCAATCCTCTCTTTCAACAGGTCAATGTGATAAGCCCCCCAATGATAGCCTGCAACATCTCTCGCCCACATCTTGTTTATCTCTAGTCCTGCTAGCATCCTGCCGTTTACCGATTCTTGATACCCGTCGGTGAACTCGAAGGATTTAGGATTATTTTAGAATTGATCGTAGTCGTATAACCACTGGCTTTGGAACAAACCATCAACGAACATAATGCACTTAGACCATAATGGGGTTGGTTTTTGCTTAGATTTTATGATGAGGAGTCTAATATAGGCAGCAATATGCTGTAAAAAAGTAGAATATCATAACTCATCCGTCACATATTAAATAAACAAGTCATCAATGCATAATGTAACTCAGGCGTGAAGTATACTTACAACATCGGTCAGCATTCCATATTGTCCCTAAGGTCCATCTGGCCAATCCTTTCTTTGGGTGACGAAGACGTTGAAGAACGCACTATCATCAGTGGACTCATTTTTGAGTGGCTGGTCCATGTAATCTCAGAATTTAACCCTTTTCTTTGCATCAACTTCTTCTAGAGGATCATATATCGCTGGTGAAGGTGTAATATTCTTCCTCAAGCACGCCCTCCTATTTGGCCCAATGTACGGAAAAACTGAGTTTTTGAGGCCATCACCCTCCCGATAAGCTTTCATCATTGGAAACCTCGGTTTGTACTCCTCATCCACATCGGACACCGACAACGTTTTGTTCAGATCCGCCTCAACATCGTCACTCACATCCCGAATCGAATTGTCCTTCAGACTCGGGATTGTGATTACATTTCTCTTTACCGCAGTGCCCTCTGCATGCTTTGTCTGATTCTTTCCCCTCATCATGGCATCAACTGGTTTAACGGTTGATTTATTATGACCACCAACAACAACGTCGATCACATCCCAAATCGAACTGTCCTTAAGACTCGGGACTGTGATTACATTCCTCTTTACCGCGGCGCCCTCTGCCTGCTTTGTCTGATTCTTTCTCCTCATCTTGGCAGCAGCTGGTTTAACGGCTGATTTATTATGACCGCCAACAACATTTTCGTTTACATCCCAAATCGAAATGTCCATCAGACTCGGGACTGTGATTACATTCCTCTTTAGCGCAGCGCCCTCTGCCTGCTTTATCTGATTATTTCCCCTCATCTTGGCAACAGTTGGTTTAACGGCTGATTTATTATGACCGCCAACAACATTGTCGCTTACATCCCAAATCGAAATGTTTTTCAGACTCGGGACTGTGATTACATTCATGTTTACCGCAGCGCCCTCTGCCTGCTTTATCTGATTCTTTCCCCTCATCTTGGCAGCAGCTGGTTTAACGGGTGATTTTTTAAGACCAATTTGTATACCCTTTAACTCCGCCTCTTTCGAATTTAACTGAGCCTCTTACATCTCATGTCGCTCAGGATTCAGCTTATGTTGCCTCGTTGTCACAGGCTTCGGTTGACTCATTGTTACAGGCTTCGTGGCGGGTGCTTGTTTCTTACCAGGAAAAACACCATGACAAACGAAATCAGGAGAATCATCAACACCATTACCAAGCTCTGTAGCCAATACCGGAACCAAATCCCGCTTCGCTGAACCTATTTTACCCCCACATGGAATTTGTCTGTTATCCCCCGCTTCACCTTTAAGAGGGGCCCTAGCTGCGTCTTGACTATTAACGGACTTTGTCTACGATGGCGGCTAGGGGAATGTTAAAGCCTGACGGTTTTAGACGGATATAGAGGTATCTGTGACTTTCAGCTCTTTCACCCATTCCCAGATATTTTTCAGACGGATATAGACTGCTTTTACGACTGTTCGACCAATGTTCTTCTCCATATCAACAAATATATCATTTATCTTCTGGTGCATATCAGCAAATCCATCATATATGTTCTGCTCTATACCAGCTAATCTATCATCTTGATCGACAAATTTTTTTCTAAAGTCTTGTAGTATCGCAACTATGTTAGCCGTAGACTCCATACTTTTCTCCTCTGTCGCGGCTAACTTTCTCTCCGTCTTCTTCTTCTAGCCCTCCACAGGAGCAACTTTCTTCTTCTTCTTCTTTGCTGGTAGCTCATGCTCACCCGAAATTCCATCACCCGCTCTTTTCTTGTTCTCTTTGATATACACATCCCAAAAACATGTAACAAACCGGCTTGTGTGTATGTCCCTTATCAGGTTGACAAGTCTTGGGTCATCTGTTTCTCCCGGCCACTGAGGAGGAAACATGTCATCTAAAAAATCCTTCATCACCATATTCCTCACGCGCACCTGCACAAAAGAATTCATAAGTCAGTCTTCAAAGTAAAAAAACTCACCCATCAAATAATTAAACACTATATAACTCAGCCTCCAAAGTAAAAACAAACTCAACCATAAAGTAAACAAAACAATATAACTCAGCCTTCAATACCTCATAACACATCCGTCAAAACGTCGTAACTAAGGTACAAAGAAAATTAAAACTAGATAAATCAGTCTAAAACATTACCTTGCCATGAACTCCGAGCTCGTCGATGATTTGGCAGTCTCAAAAGCCGCACGTCTGTGGTTTCCACCCTATCGAAGAAGCGGAATGTTCTCTGAGGCATTTCTCACTCCCCAAAACGCTCTATGAAGAAAGTGACAAATTCATACGCTCAAACCAATAACATGTACATTTATCTGTTGACGTGGTATGAATTACCTCAGGGAGCCAATGACTTGATAGAGTCAACAAGAATTTAGAAAGCATAGCGACCCCATGGATATGACATCATGGCCTCATCGTCGAATAGTTTTTTACACTTTCAAAGGGTATCCGAGAATTTACATGCACAACGTGAAGATCTGCAGCTTGCGGAACTAAAAGGCCCAACCATTTCTGCTTTTCTCTACTCCATACATAACAGACCTTTAATGCCTCCCTCAATTCATCGAACTTGGGTCTGTTCCCAAGCTCCACTTTTAACTCTTTTCAGAAATCTGGATATTGCTCGGGTTCAAACCTTTCTGTTGGCAGTGGGTCTGTGTTTAACCTAGTTATATCATGGAATTCGTTTAATATAAACTTGATGGGTTTATCGTTAACGATACTCCAAATCTTCTTCTTGTGTACGCAAAGCTGTCTGTATAGTAGGTAATGTACGATCTTACTAGACCAAATCATTTTGCTATCAACAATCTTAGCGATGATTCAAACAGGGAACTGCTTCAGTTCATCACACACGTCGTTGCCTATTCTTTCTTTAATCATTTGGAGGTCTCCCATATGCGTATAATGATTAACCGATTTATTTTTATGATAAGAAAACCCGTCACGATAAAGTCTTAGAGGGTAATCCGGTTCTCGATTCAGAGATTGTAGAGACATCCATCGGATCATAGAAAAACAAATATAGATCAGTAGATATAAAACTAACCCAGCCGAATTTGGAAAAATAACTCATCTATAACATAACTAATAACCCATACCTAAACCTTAAATAAAACTCAGCCGCGACATTATATATTACGCATCCGCTATAGAAACTACCTCGGCCTTTACATACTATATAACCCAACCACGATATAAATACTACTCAGGCAAAACATAAGTCAAACTCAACCGCAAGAGAATCAAACTCAGTCGCAACAGAAATCAAACCCAATCTTAACATACATCAAACAAAGTCGCAACTTACCGGAGAATATGACGAAAAAGATTTCGGAGAAGATGACGATTTCGAAGAAGTTACTTATTAAGTAGAGTGTTTCAGAGATTTCAGAGACGAAGACGATTTCAGAGAAGATGACGATTTCAGAGAAGATGACGATTTTGTAGAAATGACTTACTATTATGGCACACTAAACAGTTATTTTACTGAGAAATAATTACTAGCGTGTAGATTTATTCTTAATTATACGGTTTCGAAAACGGTTTATTTGTTAACCAACTTAAACTCAGCCATATTTTTACTATATAACTCAACCACAATATACACTTGGCATACGGTTTATTGATGTGGATTTGTTAATTACAACAAACTCAGCCGCCTATGTAACATAACTCAGCCATTAATGAAGTAGATTTGTTAGTTAAATATAAGTGAGGGTGTCTTTTCTAATTTACTTGAGTGAAAAAACCCTCTAGTAATTTTTGAAAGATGTATGTCATTCTAGTAATATTCCTACTTTTCTATACTATTCTAGTTATTTTCTCTTTAAAATTTAAAGATCTTGGAATATTAATTAAAGAACAAGAAGAGAAATAAAAACTAGTTTATGATAATTGTCACTATCTTTACCAAATCAAATGAGTATGCTGGAAATCCTACATATGTTTCTACTGATCTTTCGTAGATTGTATGGTACATAGTAAAGCCTCTAATTTTACGGGTATATATATACTAGGGGCAGATCCACGCGTTGCGCTGGATTTGAATTTAACTCTATTATATATGCATATTAATTTGTGATTTTGGTTCGGTTTGATAATTGTAAGAGATGTTTGCTTTTTGATTTTTGTCTATATATTAATAGTTGTTATCATTTTAATATATTACAATTTTAATCATTTCTTGTTCGGATTGTTAATAATTTAATATATTGGTTTGATAGTGGCTTGTTACATATCTTGGTAGAATATCATAAGGACACTAATAATAAATAGTCAATGGTATTTATGTTTATTACAAACGAAGAGACAAAGATTCATTTGCTATTTTCTAGAATAAAAATATGGAAAATGCATTTCATTTATTCACTTGTAATTCTTTGAAAATTCATATAAGTTCTACTCTATAAGAAAGACAACTTAGTTTGTAGTAACACCAATTAGAAATACATTCATGATGGAATTTGTGACTACAAAATAAAGTGTTGGTTCGATCCACACCCCTTAAACTCTGTAAACATATAGAGAAGTCATCATTTTCATCTTCGATAGGTATTGTTTGTGTTACTTCTAGACTTGTAACTATCATATCCACGTCTAATCTTATTGATGATTTGGATTGAGGTCTTCAATTTCGAAGAACACTTTGAGACATGTGTTTTGTGTTGAACATTGCCTTGTAAATCTCTTAATATAATCAGTTAAGTCACCGGTTAACGTATTTGATGTTTGTTGATCGATCTCATGATAATAAGGTAGAAGTTGGTTAAGCTTTGAAACGTGTGGCATTTCCTTCTAATATTTGATTCTTGGTGAAAGGGATTGTGTAGCTTGCATTGTATCTTGGTTGGAAAGGTTGTTTGATTTTGAGATGGAGTCGGTGTTTGTCTGGTTGTACGAAATGAACTCTCTGATAGCATAGTCAGAATAATATATTATCCATAGATGTGTAGAAGTGAAAAAATGAATAGTTGTAGACATTTTGTTTGTGTCTAATTTTGCTATTTATACCTTGAAATGAGATTCTCTATTTATGTACCTTTATTCTTTGATATTTGTTGGCTCTATAGAGTCGTTGACATAAGTTATAAGTTATATGATCTTAATCATATTAATTGGCATCATTGGCCGTTATCATTTTACTCATTTTTTATTTTGGTTTTTTCTGAGAATTAATTCGTTATTTAACGTAAGAGAAAAGATACCACCCTTTGTTGGGCCTCGTTTTCTGCGGTGATATTTTTATTAAAGGGCCTCTATTGTCATTATCTTTCAGTTCTAGGCTCATAATACAAAATGTTTGATTTCGGGTTGAGAAAATTAAGACTTTTTGTGTTGTAGAGACTTGGATAATTGATTAAAAAAAGCACAAGTCCAAGAGATTCCTTGAAGTAGAACACATATCCTTTTCTGAGAGAACATATGGCAGCATTAGAAAGCTCACTTATTCGTAAACCTTGTATTATTATAATATATGTTTTTGTTGTATATTATCAATTATGTTTACATTTTATTTGATGGAGCATGTATTCTCTTCAATCATAAAATTTTAGGTAGGATCGGTCATGAACCCAAGTAGATCAAATATATGGCCTAGAATCTAAGTTGGTGAGCATGTAAACTATTTCATAATAATAAGTTTTTTATTTAATTTTGACTGAAATTTTATTAAAATTTGATCCATTTTTATATAGCCCTTAAAAAGTAAAGATAGGTCATGTACAAGTTATCTTAAAATCAACTTTACGTCAAATTGTCAAAGCTTTCATCCTAAACAAATTAGAGGTAACTCAAAGTTCAAGGATTGGAAATAGAAATTTATTACTCATTTATAATTAATGCAAAGAAATTAATATTACAATTGTGATTTCTACGGAACTCCGACAAAGTTCTGATAATTAAAAGTCTATTAGAGTTCCATCAAAATTGGTGTAAATTAACTGATGATGACTTATCCGTTAAAATATTTAGATGAATTATCGACGAATAATTATTGTTACGGAATTTCAAAGGATTTGTGAATATTTATTTTTTGATAGATATTATGACGAATATGTGATATTTATTCGTCGAAAATATGGCGAAAAATCTATGGAAGACTCTATAAGTAGACTTCCCCTTATTCTAACCAATTTTTTTTCTGTAGAAATTTTGCTCTCTCAAACTCATAAATCTATATTGAAAAATGTTATATTTTAATTTGGATGTATATATAGCCAGGAATATGTTTATGTTACTGCAGATTTGTCAAAGACATTAAACTAGATGACTATTTAACACCTACATCGTTCTATGAGGTACATAAACTTGTGATTAGGTTAGGATTATCGTACAAGATGATTGATATTTGTGAGAATAATTCTCTGCTTTATTGGAGACAAAAATATGTAAATTATGTTCTCATCCTCGATATAAGGAATCTGGTGGTAGAGTTTTTATCTCATTTAGGAGAATGTGGTATTTTTCATTAATATATCGTTTGAAGATATTGTATCACTCACAATGCATTGTTGTTGCTATGAGCTCGCATGTTAAATAAACAAGTGACAAGAAAAATGAATGTTTACTTTGGTTCCTTACAATTATCTCCAGATTATCTTCTTACGATTATTACACTAGGATAACGTCAAACGAAATCTCTAAATTTCTGTAAGATATTATTCACAAAATAACATAATTTTTCAAAATACAAAATTCTATCGTTTTATAAAATCTCTCAGTTTCTAGACTATTACTCACCAAATTTTTTGTATCAAAACATTTGCAAGCGCACATACTTGAATAACATGTTGACATTCAAACATAATTTGGTTAATTGTCTCCTCTTCTACTCCATAAAACTGGCATTTTCCATTGTAGTTTATTTGGTATTTTAAAAAAATGCCCAATCGGTATGTAACCAGTGAGCGATTGCCAAATAAAATATTTTAATGTTGGAGGGCACTTCGACTCTTAGATATGATTTAGCAATAAGTTTACGTTCGGTTGCAGCATCATCTCTAGAAGATGAAAATAATGCTATATATGAAGATACCAAGTTTTGTTATGAAGTATTATAATATAACATATATATTGTGTATACAATAATATATATGTGTATGTATAAATATTTATGTATATATATATGTGTTTTAGATGGGGATACAAATAAAGATGCTTCTTGTTTTTTGAGAAAGATTTAAGAGAAGTGAAAGCTTATAATTATATGGTTATTGTTGATGATTGATTGATATTTTTACAAGGTTACAATATCATCTATTTATAGGCAAACAAAATCAAGGAGAGAAAGATACTTAGCTAATGAGGTGTTTACAAGAGAATGAGATTAATGTTAAACAAAATGGCATTTGTTACTTTGTTATATGTAACATAACACATCACTTCCATGTGTTGTTTCAAGTGATGAATAGTCACATTTCTATAATTCTTCTCCTTGAGTATTCATCACCATGAATGAGTCGTCTATTGTCTCGTTAAAAACCTTATTACAGAAAAATACATTGGGATAAAAACCGTAATAAGGGAAACATTGTGCAGTAACGCAATCTCCCCATGAATTAGATGATTTCCATCTCCTCAAGAATCACGAAGATGACGCATCCCGATACTTTGAATATGTTTTTTGAACGTTGATGTAGGAAGAGCTTTTGACAAAATATCCCTTACGACACGCAACACACTTTGAGGACTTGTGCGGAATGGAATGGTCGATGGATGATGAACGAAGCGGAAATGGATGATAGATGATTTCTGGGCAAAAATGGATCGATAGAAACTCACAAGAGTTGTGAAAGACTCTTGATACACCTGGATGAACTTAAGATATGACACACCTAAGATCGACAACTTGGATATTACACACCAAGAAGGAACCAAAAATCAGAGAGAGTTTTAGAAAAGAATATTGGTTGAAAGTTTCAGAAAAGTGTACAAGAGAAATAAAGGAAAAGAGACATGCCTCTTCACCTTCTTAGCATGAGAAATAAAAACATAATAAAAGCAAAGTTTGAATAAGTTTGAAAACCAAGAGAAAGCTTCAATTTTCGTCAATTCTTATAGGGCCAAATGGGATGTTCTTCTCTTGTCTTCATTTGATCAACAATTTGGCCATTATGAATTATCCAACTTGCCTCATTAAAACCCAGCTTGGAAAACCCATTTGGGACAAACCCAAGTATGGTGAAAAAGAGTACAAGCTGGACACTTACCCAATGTTGATCAATCCTTCTTGAGCTTGAATGCAATTACTTGTTGTGTGAATCTCTCCTAAACTCAAGTGCTTGAACTGATCTTCAAAGTTACTTCGAACTTGTCTAAGTGTTCTAGCAAGTCTTCTTGTCATTGCTCTTGTAATAGGACCAGCTGGTATCTCCAAAGTATACTCCTCCTTGAGCTTATCTTCAGCTGCTACAAGTTCCTCTTCTTCCTGATCCAATGCGTCTTCTTTAGCTCCTAATTGTTTGTTGTCCAAAATTGTATCAACTTTTGTGAATATAACGGTTGCGTTTTCACTTGAGCGGATATATTGCACATCTATGTCCTTGCTTTTCTCGAGCTCTTGGATGTATGAGAAGAATCTTGGTGGAATGTGCTTTGTTCAATCCCTCTTGATGTAACTTTCTTTGAGTTGGGCGACACAAGCGGCATTATCTTCGAATAATATCGTTGGCTCTTTATTGAGTTGGTAGAATGTGCTTTGTTCGATCACTCTTGATGTAACTTTCTTTGAGTTGGGCGACACAAGCGGCATTATCTTCGAATAATATTGTTGGCTCTTTATTGATACCAAGACCGCTTGCTTCTTGGATGTGATCAGTCAGTGATCTTAGCCAAACACATTCTCTACGCGCCTCATGAAGTGCAATTGTCTCTGCGTAATTTGATGAAGTAGCGACCAAAGTTTGCTTCTGCGAACGCCACGAAATTGCAGTTCCGCCAAATGTGAAAACATAACCGGTTTGAGACGGGCTTTATGTGGGTCTGATAAATAACCTGCATCTGCAAAGCCAACTTGACCAAGAACAGAGTTTCTGCGATAAAATAGTCATAAATGAATTGTTCATGTAGATAACGGAAAATATGTTTTATCTCGTTGCAATGTCTCCGTGTAGGAGACGAACTGTATCTTTCAAATAGATTTGTAGCAAAGCTATATCTAGCCTAGTATAATTTGCAAGATACATGAGTGCACCAATATCATTCATATAAGGTACTTCGGGTCCTAAAAGTTCCTTAGTATCCTCATAAGGCCGAAATGGATCCTTACTCGTATCGAGTGATCTATTAACCATTGGGGTACTCAAAGGAGTTGCTTTATCCATATTAAAATGAGAAAGCACCTTTTGGTGTAATTTGATTGATGCACAAATATTTTGTCCTTAAGATGCTCAATTTGAATCCCGAGACAAAATTTTGTTATCCCAAGATCTTTCATTTCAAATTATTCTTTCATATGAGTTCTTGCATCATCAATCTCCTTGCGAGTCTCATTTATGTTCAATTCATCGACATAAACAGCAATGATCACAAATTCATTTGTGGATTTCTTTATAAAAACGTAAGGGCAAATCGTATTGTTAATGTATCTCTTTTTCAACAAAAAATCACTTAAACGATTATACCACATGCGACCAGATTGCTTTAATCTGTAAAGTGATCGTTCTAATTTGACTGAATATATTTCAATAGATCCTCTAGTGATATTTGATTTTTCTGGGATTTTAAATCCTTCCGGAATTTTCATATAAATATCATTATCAAGTGATCCATATAAATATGCAGTCACGACATCCATAAGATACATTTCTAAATTCTTAAATGCCGATAAACTCATTAAGTATCTAAATGTGACTGCGACCATTACCGGAGAATATGTTTCTTCAAAATCTATTCACGGTCTTTGAAAAAAACCTTAAGCAACTAATCGGGTTTTATACATGGAACAAATGTTGGCATTCTAAGTGACAATTTTCTTCCACTTGTAAATTATCTATTACCATCGACTGTATTGAATTTTGTGTTTATAGGGCTTATGTTTTTCACCTTTTTATTATGTTGTTGATTTTTCATTCTTAATGAACTATGTAGGGTTAAAAACAAACTCATTTTAAAGTTAACTAATATAATCACTTTTTATAAAAACTAAAATAATAGTTGATTTTATTCTATTTTATAATTCTGTTTTACTATTCATTAATATCAACATTTTTATAGGAAAACCCACTATCAAATGATTGGATTAATTTGTTTTTTAATTTAATGTGTTTTATAAAATCACAAATAATTGAAATTAATTTATTTCATAAATTTATATTTGAAACTTTATGATAGAAACTTTTATTGTTATAGAAATCAATAAGTTTATTTGTCACCACTCTGAATTCAGACCAAAATATTGTTCCATAATAAATATACCCAATCTTTTCTTGTTCCAAGTACAATGTTAACCAATCATAATCAACTCTAGTTGATTTTTACTCGCGAAATCTTCCCTCTTTGCCTTCAATTACATCTGAAAATGACTTGTAAACCTTATTATGACCATCCCTCATGGGTTGTCCACGGATCCCATTATCAAGAAGTGTATCCACGGCTTCTTGGACCAATTTTTCCTGACACATTACTAATTCCCCTGGTGTAGATCTACTTGTTGTTAATAGATCAGTAAGAGTATTGTTCCGATAGATAACTCTTCTATAGAGTTCATTAATATCTGAACTCATTAGTTTACCCCCTTCTATCTGAATGATGGGTCTCAACTGCGCAAGAGCGCTCGATCAGTGAGCTATTACGCACTCTTTCAAGGGTGGCTGCTTCTAGGCAAACCTATTCTCATTTTTATTAGAACATTTGCATATATTCAAATTTTAATAATTGTAACCCTTATATCTTATTTGGCTTTTCTCTATCTTTGCATCTATTTCTTTTGTATATTCACATATTTTCACTGAAACTCTCACATATCTTAACTCTCTTAATTTTTGTTGATTGTAATCAACTAAATCATCAATATTTTTCAAAATACAAAATTTTAGCTTCTTACAAAAGTTCTCAAGTTTTATAGACTAGTATCTAACAAATCAACATAATTTTCAAAATACAAATTCTAGCATTTAAAAAATCTCACAGGTTTTAGATTATTATCAATCAAATTGGCATAATTTCTAAAAATACAAAATTCTATCATTTTACAAATTCTCTATATTTTGTTGACTATTATCCATCAAATTAGCATTATTTCAAAAAGTAAATATTCTAGCGTTTTACAAAAGTATTATTTTTTGGACTATTATCCACCAAATGAACAAAATTTCCCTATAAAATCAAGTGTTTTACAAAATCTCTCGTTTTTGGACTATTATTCACCAGTTTATCATAATTTCATAAGATACAAAATGCTAGTGTTTAGGAATATCTATTAGTTTTTGTGGACTCTTATCCACCAAATTTGCATAATTTACAGAGTATAAGATTTTAGTTTTAAAAAATCTCTTAATTTTGTGGAATATTATCCACCAAATTGGGATTATCTCCTAAAATAGAAATTTTAGTGTTTTACAAAATCTCTTAATTTTTCAGGAATATTATCCACCAAATCAACATAATTTCCAAAATTCAAGATTTTAACATTTAAAAAAATCCTTCAGTTTTGAAGACTATTTTCCAACAAATTTTCATAATTTCTCAAACTATAAAATTCTAGCGTTTTACAAAATATCTCAAATACTATCCACCAAATTAACATAACTCTCAAAATAATTCACTTGGGAAAACATTATCGGACTATTATATACTAAATTAACATAATTCCCCAAATATTTATATTATAGTGTTTTTCTAAAATCTTTTAGTTTTTATGGACTAATCCACCAAATCACCATATTTTCTAATATTTTACAAAAGCTCTCATTTTTTGTGAACTATTTTAGAGCATAATTTCATAAAATACAATATTCTAGCATTATCCAAAATCTATTTGTTTTGCAGACTATTATCCACCAAACTACTATAATTTCCCAAAATAAAAAATTCAAACGTTTTAAAATTCTCTTAACTTTTATGGGCTATTATCCACAAATTCAGCAAAATCTTTCTGTTTTATGGACTACTATCCCCAAATCACCATAATTTCCCAAAAAAAAAAAACTATTTCTAATCTTTAAGTTTTCATGGATTATTATCCATTAAATCATCCTAATTTCTCAAAATACAAAATTCTAGTATTTTGCAAAATTTCTCCGTTGCTATGGACTATTATCCATCAAACTACCAGTAATTCCCTAAATACAAAATTCCACCAAACTACTGTTTTATATAATCTCTTAGTTTTTATGGACTAATATCCACCAAAATAACATAATTTCCGAATATATAAAATGCAAGCCTTTACAATTTCTCACATTTATTAAGGACATTTATCAACCTAATGGACATAATTCACAAAATACAATACTTTATTGAACTATTATTCACTAAAATAACAAGTTCCCAAATATGTAAAATTCTAGGATTTTACAAACCCCTTCAATCAACCATAATTTCTTAATATAATTCCACAAAAAAATGAAATTCTATTGTTTTATAAAATCTCAGTTTTTTAGCTGTATCCACAAAATCAACATAATTTTCCAAAGTACAAAATTCTACCATTTTACAAACTCTCTTAGTTTTTTTTAGAACTATTATCAACCAAGCATCAAAATTTTCTAAATTCTTACATTTTACAAAACCTCTCTGTTTTTGTGGACTATTATCCACAAAATTAGCATGATTTCCCCCACAGTACAAAATTCTATTGTTTTACAAAATTTCTCAATTGTGTAGACTTACCGCCAAATCATCATACCCAAAATCAAAAACTTTAGTGTTTTACAAAATCTTAGAATTTTGTAAACTATTATCCACCAAATTAGTTTTACAAAATCTTTTAGAATATTTCAACAAAAATTCTAGCATTTTACATAATCTTTTAGTCTTGTGGACTATTAGCCACTAAATTATCATAAGCTTTCAAAATAAATAAAAACTCTAGTGCTTCACAATCTATCTCAATTTTACAGGATGGATTCACGTACTAGGGCTATGGAGAGTTTATCTAGTCTAAGTTGAATAGATAGGGTTTTTTTGTCACTAAACAATCCTAAACAAGCAAATTAACTAAAACAAAGCAAAACACAAAAGTATACCAAAAGTCAACCAAAAAATCAACGATATCGAACAAAAAGAGATTTAGGAATAAAAACAAGCATATGGACTAGGGCAATCTAAATGGGCAGTCAATTGATAAATTAATGATGTTTAATTTCACAATTCATGTATGTCTTATGTCTAAGAATATCAATTTTAGGTTGGTCCATTCTCGTGAAAAAAAAAAAACATTTTCCTAATCATGTAATTACACAATCTCTTGGAAAATCGCACAATCAAGAAGCAATAAACACAATTACATGCAACAATCTATCAATACTTAAACAATCTCTTGGAAAGAATCAATAAACAACATAATTGGTTGGGAATTTCATCAAACATCTTTCGGACGTGAAGTTCCCTAAGTACAAGGATGAGGTGATTAGTCAAAACCAGACATTAAACACAATAATCATGAAGAAGACACTATTATAATCAGTTCTAAACATCAAAAGCCATCAAAATCTACCCAGATCTAACCCTTATCCATAAACTATAAAGACTATTCACACATCATGGACATAACATTTTGAGAGTTTATGTTCATGATCTGAGAAATAGATTAGGAAATAGAAATGGAAAATCAAAAAAGGACAAGGATTAAGGAAAAGAAAAAGAATTGCAATAATATCACCAAGTAATCTCAATACAAAAGCTTAAAAGATAAATGAAAACTGAAAATGAATCTAGATAAAAAATCTTGTTTTATTTTCTTATATTAGGTAAAATGACAAGGGTTTTGGTCTTGATTTTTCTTTGGACGCGGGACATGAACCGGTCAGGTTGACCGGTACAGGTGACCGGTATGACTTCTACGTACAGGTTTGGACTATGGATTGGTCATGGCGATGATCGGTGTTGTTGACCGGTAAAGACTCTTGTTTCATTTTCGTCTTGTGTCTCGGTCAGGGCTACTGGTCACCGAGTGACCGGTCTTGATTCTACGGATGGACATTACAGAGGTGTGCACCGGTCTATGGTACATGCTAACCGGTGGTCCATGCTAACCAGTGGTCCATGCTCTAGGATTCGAGACATGCTACTTTTCTCCAAAAATGCTTCATTTGATCCATATTTCAGTTTAATCTCAACTTCACACCTGCAATGTGAAATATAGTACAAATGCATCGTAAAAGACTCTAAATGCACCTTAACTAATGCAAAGACGAATGAAAACCTAGTTTAAAAACGTTAAAATCACTACACATCATGTGTCTTACAAAATCTATTAGTTTTTATGGACTATCTCTATAGTATTATTTCAGAATCACTTTAAAGAATATAAAATTTAAATCAGTAAAATATTACATGATATGTCATTAGAACAAATAACAAATTAAAATATTCATTAAGGGTAAAATTGGAAATATATGTAATCAAACAATTAGGCTATCATAATTTAAATATTGAGATTTAAAAGATAAAAAATATAGTTATATATTTAATTTCGTTTATTTTAAATATCCTACTTAGAAAAATATTAAAAACAAATCTTAAATATAATTTTAAATAAAAACAAAGTTAAAATAATTATAAAAATCAAATATGTTAATATTTGATTTATCCTTTACAACAACATCCTAATTTATCTCTCTTTTTAATTTCACAATATTCAATTTATTTTTTTGTCTAATATATAGTATAATTACTATAATTTAAATAAAAAATTTAGTATTATGATAATTACGTTCTACATAATTATTTCTTCTCATATATATTAATTACAATAATTTAAATATAAGTTTTGGTATTGGATTTATGTACATATATAAATCTAATAAATATTACAATAAACCAAATTATATTAATATTGGATTTATATTTTTAGCATAAGTATGTTTTTAAACAATTCTTTCCAAAAAATCATTTAAAAATCAATGGGTAAAATCATAATCCATAAATCAAAAAATATAAAATTAAATAAATTTACAGAAAATTATTTTGTATTATTTATTAATCTCACATTTAATATTTAAAATACACTTTTCTGTAAAATTAAAATGTGGTAACATTATAGTTTAAAAACACATAACTCCGCATATAATGCGGGTATAATTCTAGTTATCCATTAAATCAACATAATTTCCAAAATAAAAATTCTAGTATCTTCCAAAATTCCTAATTGTGTGTGGATTATTATCCATTAAATTAGTATAATTTCTTAACAAACAAAACTCTAACATTTTTTAAAATCTCTCAATTTTTTTTGGGAAATATTTTCCACTAAAATAACATAACTTCTTAAAATTCTAGTGTTTTACAAAAAATTTGTTATGAATTATTATACATAAAATTAGCATAACTTTCCAAAATATAAAATTTTAATATTTTATAAAATCTCTATTTTTATTTTATTAAATTTTCTTTGTGATTATCCTAATTATTGGCTTAGTTTATGCATGGTAAAAAGAGTATTGAATGGTCTTACGTGTTATATTGGTTTAGCTCTATAGAAACAACATACTTTTTCTAAAAATTCCATTAGATAGAAATAAGAATGAAGTAACTAGAAAGATTTGTTTTTTTCTATTTCTAGAATAATCATTTAAAATCGCATAAGTGAATATATAACTTGCCGAAAAGTGTAATAATCCAACCAATCTTACTTCACAATTGAAAGAGCTATTGGTTTATCTTTTCACCACATCAAATTTGCATAAGGATTGGGTTGTTTNTTTTTTTCTATTTCTAGAATAATCATTTAAAATCGCATAAGTGAATATATAACTTACGGAAAAGTGTAATAATCCAACCAATCTTATTTCTCAATTGAAAGAGCTATTGGTTTATCTTTTCACCACATCAAATTTGCACAAGGATTGGGTTGTTTCCTTATTTAAGCAGTACATAAGATGGGTTCAAAATGTCGTGAGACAGTTTGGTCCATATCTGGTGTGGGCATTAGAACATTAGAGGATATTTTTCTAATACGAGGGGACCCATTAATTTACCTACTAAAATAGCACTTGTTAAGTTAGTCTTTACCTACACCTGATGAAAAAAATAGAATCATTTCTTTAGCTTTCATTGAGAATGATCTATTGATCAAGTTCATGGCCTATTAGGTGTGCAAAGCGTTTGGTGGGGGTCCTCACGAACAAAAAAAAATGATTGGAATCAATTTGATAATGATCGAGTGAGATTACTTTTTCACTTCAAACCAAGTATTTCAAAAAGAAATTTACTAAAATGTCAATTTGAAATTGAAATGAATTTTAAACCTTCAACATAATTTCGATTTTTTAGTACAACCTTTTTTAATTAATTTAATAAATTAGATATATGTCTAGTAGACATTTTAAAATGAATTCTCACAATCAATCACTAAGCAGTTGGTCTGGGGATGTAGAAAAAAATATAATTGTTGTGTACGTTTCTTCAAATTTTTAGGAAGAAAATACCAATTTAATTTTAATGGATAGTCTCGTATGTTTGGTAGATTGTCTGATGAAGTATAATTTTATATTTTTATGGTTAATCAAAAAAATAATCAATTAAAATTCTAGTTCGATTATGATCAGTTCTCGGTTATTTTTAATTATAATCTAAAACTTGTACGATTTCTCGATTCAGTTTTAGCTTGTTATCTGTTCGGTTTGATAACTAATTTAATAAGAAATTTAGTTTAGTTTTATCAATTATAATTTTATTCGGTTAATTTTGGTTAGGAATTTTTTTAAAATAGATTAGCAAACCAAACTAAACCGATAACCGAACCTAAATTTAAAATTTTCAATCAGTTCTGAACGAAATTAACGAAATACCTTTTCTGCTCGGTAATTACGGTTCAAGTTTTTATACTAGACCTACTGTTTAAGTTATATAGGTAACATAATCAGTTAAATCTGCATTGGATTTTGAAATAGAAATACCTATAATAAATAGAACTAACAAATATAAGACTAAATGTAGGCATAAGTAGGAAGAGCGTTACAGATAATTAAGAGATTTTGAAAAATTAGAGATTATAAGAGAAGGAGGAGCAGGCGATGCAGGCAAGGAGGAAGATGGCTGAAGAAGCTCCATCATTGTCAAGATTACAAGTGCTTCGCTTGAATCTGCAACTTTTTTCTTTGTTGCAATTTGTGATTAATTGCTTCTTCTTCTTCTTCTTCTCACTATCATCTTCTTTAAATCTTTTTATCATCTCTTTCTGTTTCATTGATTCTTCTGCTCTACACACCATTTTTTCTTTTCTTATTTTGATGAAAGAGCTCAGAGAATTTAGTGTAGGACAAGAGTCGCACTTCCTTTCTCTGTATATATAGAGCCAAGAAATGAATTATAGCGTGGACTACTTTATAATGGCCTTTTATATCATTTTTAACTTCAATTAATACTATGCTTTATCACGTGTAAAATGATGCATTTTGCGCAAAACTTTGTTACCAAAATTATATATTTTCAATATGTATATTTATA
Source organism: Biscutella auriculata (assembly GCA_900406285.1). NCBI lineage: Eukaryota > Viridiplantae > Streptophyta > Magnoliopsida > Brassicales > Brassicaceae > Biscutella > Biscutella auriculata. Next base: position 19,377 of record OVAO01000005.1, read on the forward strand.
TGGGATATAATTAGGTTGGGTTTTTTGGTTCAGTTCAAATCTTTCCAATTTTCAGATTTTCAAGTTTAAATTTAGAACATATGTTTATATGGTCATATTTTTGAATTGGGTATACTTCAAATTCCTCTGAGTTTAGGTAGAATTCGAGATTTATTCAAATATTTTAAAATCCTTCAAATTTCAGTTTTGGTTTAAGAAATTTCAATCTAAAATACAAAAAAATATTTAAATATTCAAAAAATCAAAATATTTTCATCAAATAATATCATAAATATATATAAGCATAAAATTTAGAAACAAACAATAAAATATATTAATTATCTAAAAATATTTATTAACTAGTAAAAATAGGTTAAATATTTAAAATATTAATAACTGTGGAATAGTTATACAAATTCAAGATTTTAGATATTAATTTGGGTTTTGGTTTTGGTTTTGGTTTTAATTTAATATGAACATAAACTATCGTATAAATAAGATCTTTTCGACTAATTGAATATTCTAATTTGAATTTGGATTGAGATTTAGTGTCGAATTTTACCCAACCATATGTATAACATGTAAAACCATTGCACAAAAATTGTGGAGGACAGATTTTCGCTTGTTTTACTATTTTAGTCATTTTTAATCAAATTAACTATAATTTTCCATTTTTTACTATTTCATTATTTTAAATATATTTTAATCAAATTAACTATAATTTCCCATTTTTAACTATTTAATTATTTTTATTTGTTTCTCTTTGTCTACACTTGTAAGACCCAGTGACTCTTCCCACTTCAAAAAATATCAAATGTGTTATTTGTTTTTATCTTTTTGTGAAACAATAAAAAATAAGTTAAGAGAAAAATTGGAAATAGTTGCAATATCCATGGGTGTTTTTTTTTTCTTTCGAAAACTGCCAAAATAGTTTAAAGTGACTTGTCTTAATGGAGACATAAAATGCATCTTTCTATTAGAGATTCAATGCATCTTTTATGTTATTTCAAATCGTTAAATGTTCTTACTCAAATTGTTAAATAATCGGAAAAACTTTGTGAATGTTTCTTTTTTGAGTTTGTAATAACCCCGAATTAACAACCAAATTTAATACAATATAGGAAGATATAAGATGTATTTTTTTATTATCAAAAGAAGATTTAAAAAAGTCATACGTTTAAAATAATATATACTAATCAATTGTTTTTAGGTAGTCTCAACAATTCATGTATATTCAATATATCATTATATTTAAATTCGGATGATAAAATAATACAATAACCGCAGTGACTTATATCTTGGTTAAACTGATATATTAATCAAAACACTAAATATAAATCATAAACTAAGAATCAGAAACAAAAATGGTTAAGGCAATAATAGTGAACCGTTGTTCAAACAAGAATCCAAATTGGATTTATCCAATCATTGAAGAAATGAATATTAGTAATCTTTATAACATAACATGGATTAAAAACGCCAAAAATAATATGATAAACATAACATAAAATACCAATGATTTTACGTAATAATGTTGAAGAAGTTTGTGTAGATCATGATTATAAAACTAGTCTAGATATATATTTTTTGTTCGTTGTTTAATATAACAGAAATGTTGAATTATTATTGAAACAGTTAAGAAGAAAGATGAAAAGTTGGGGTTTTGGCAGAGAGTGAAGAATGGCATGTGGAGAGGACAATGTCACATGTGATCATGTGAGAAACCTTATGATGTTTTGGTCTGAAACGGCGCAATTATTCATTTTAACTTTACTCTCACATTTACTCATCAACCCATTCCATTCTTTCTTCTTTTGTTTTCTTGTCATTTTTTTCATCAACATGTAAATGGTGAAATTCAATCTCGAAATAAAATTATGATCGCACTAATACAAATCATTAGATTATATGTCTTGATTATTTTCTTGTCGTTTAAATTGTTAAATATCAACACAATTTGTATAGATAAATTTGGAACCATTGTTATGGCAAAAAAAAAACATGACTGAACAATTCTACTAATCCGAATCGACTGATGTTGAAATATCTACAAATGAACTCTCAATTAAAATTTTATCCAAATTTTGATCAATTTAAATATAAGTTTTAAAAACCTGAATTCAAAAACCGAAAATTCTATTTATGCAAAACTGAATGTGCAAATCTAATTGTAACCAAAAGAAAAATAGAAAACAAAACCAGAATACTTAAATCAAAGTTATATTTGTTAGATAAGCCCAAATGGCAAGATACATGAGATGGAGAAATATTGTTTTTCATCTAGGTTTTATTAGAAGTTCCAAAATTACAAAGTCTTGCAGGAAAAAATGAACAAGTTTCCAGAAACACACTAAACCTACAAGAGAGAGACAGATACCTAAAAGAAAAACATGTCCAAGGAAAGGCAAAATCAAACGAAACTAAACCTAAAAATTGAAACACAAATCCACCAAAAGGCCGAGAACTAAGAACCTAAACAATTGAGTTTAGAATTGAAAAAAAAAAAAAAAAAAAAAAAAAAAAANAAAAAAAAAAAAAGAGAGACTGAGATATGAGTTAATGAACAAAAAAACACCTTTATTCATTCATATTTTTGAGTGAAACGAGACTAAAAAGCTCATTAGTCCATCAATCCCATCATAAAGTCTGAAATTTTACCCCCAAAAAGAAAAAAACAAATGAAAAGTCTGAAACATTGACCAATTGAGAGAACCAATAACAAAACAGTCGAATACCATACAAAACCCAATTATATACGATACCTCATAAACAAGGAAGATATATTTATTATCTACTATATAAAGAAAATGTTGAATTTAGAAATAAGCACAAGAACAATAAAATTAAATTTAAATGTTAATCCTTTGGAACATAGTTGAAATAAGACATTCAATATTAAATCTTAAAGCAAGAATGAATTGCTTAAAGTAAATACTGGAAAGTAAAGGACTCGTATGTAAATGAGTTAGAGTTGATTAGGTTAGACGAGTTCGCTAAAGANAGAATGAATTGCTTAAAGTAAATACTGGAAAGTAAAGGACTCGTATGTAAATAAGTTAGAGTTGATTAGGTTAGACGAGTTCGCTAAAGAGATGTTAGTGGTTAATCGAAATGCGAGGTAATTAAAATGCGAGTTAAGTTAAGCATAAAGTAAATAAGACAAGGATTTCCCACTCAAGGGGAGCCGAATTGATCGGCGCTTATATCATAATCGTTTGCGAGGTCACGAGCTAAGTTTGACTCTTTGTTCAAGCTCAGATCGCGAGATCGGATTAAAAAGTGAGGTCGACGGTGATCCTCGGATTACTCTCTTTAAGTCTATACTCTCTCTCTCTAGTATAGCGAACTCAATCACTTTTTCTCCTCCTATTTGTACGACATTGTTCCTTATTTATAGTGAACAGTGTTCGATTTACTGTTTTACACGTTCGAACCGGGCCCCTTATTCTCTATGGGCTTCGCCTTTCTATGGGCCTCCAGTCACTGTCTTCCTTTCAACCCAGCTTTATCCATGGGCCGAATCGGATCTTGGGCCTTCTTTGATCTGGTACGATCCAGGTACCAACAAAAGGGGTGCTCTCTTATCTTGACATGTGGCACATATTTCCTATAAAAATTATAATTATATCATTTATATTATAAAATTTAACAAAACAGTTAATAAGGCATATTGGTTAAAGTTATAATTGTGTAGAGAAAAGGTTATGAGTTCAAGTCTCTCTTGTGTTCCTTCTCTATATTTTTGCATTTTATCAAGAAGACGTAGTTTTGCGGATTGACTATGACTTGATGAATTTATGATGATATAGCTGCAAAAAGTGTAAATTTTTTTTTTTTGCAGTAAGACCTTATATAAAATCATTAATTTTTAAAAAATATTTAAATACTAAACACAAATAAATGAACTTTATTATTTCTTCTTGTTATAAATAAATAATATTGTAAGTATTCGGTATGAGACAAACTGATCAATAAATTTTAAATTGTGCAGGAAATATAACTCATGAAGAAAAAACTAATTTTTTTGTACTTTGTTAAATGAATAATATCATTTGAATTTTCTTTAGTGAAATTACTCGAATTTGTGTCAGAATATTCTAAATAATAACATGATAGAGTATGTTGTTATTATGTAAAACTCCACGGAAAGATGAGACTTTGATTAGAGAGCTACATTGAAAGAGAACAACACACGAGTGAAGTTTAGTTGTTTTGGTATACTGCCATGATAGCATTTTTCTTGGAACTTTATCATTTTTTTCTTATAAACCTATAAAACAAAGGCAAAATAAATAGTAAAGAAACCAGAAAGAAAATGTTTAGTATATGTGCTTAAAATTTGATTATTAATTTAAATATTTTTGTTGCGAGATAAATAAAAAAATAAATAATCTTAAAAATATATTTGAAATTAGATAATAGATACGAGATAATTAAATAATAGATGTGAGATATAGAAAAATAAATAATCTTAAAAATATATAAGACACTACTATGATCATAGAAATGAATTATTTATAAAATAAGATGTAATAAAATAAATTTAGAGGCTGGTATGAAAACAAAAAAATATATATAGTTAAACATAATATGCAAAATAAATTATAATAATCATAAAATCTAAAATTGATTAACTAAAAAAGTTATTTAAAATTTAGCTAAAATAATTTATAATAAAAAAGATATAAAACAATACATGCGCATGCGCAGGTTCTCTTCTAGTCTAATATATAATGAAAGAAGGAGATCTCTCCCATGCTGACACGTGTCCCCTTCTCTCAATTATATTTATTTACTTGTTAAAAGGCCTAAGTTAAATCCACTTATAAACATATCATTTACATATCACAAATATTAAAATACAACTCAATTTCAAATCCAAACAAGTTAATAGGCTTCAGAATTTGATGTACATACTTATGTCGATAATCTAATATATGAAAAACTTCTTTAAGGTTTAAAGGTTTTACGTTGGTTAAAAAAATTATTCAATTAAAGTTCACAACACAAAATTAAATTTCAAATCCGTTATAATCACATGTAGTCAATGTTTTAAACTACTTTACAATCACATGTAATCAATATAAAATTATTAATGGCATCATTACTTTACTCCTAGAAATCGATCTATTTTCCCCACAACTTAATAATGGTGGTGATCTATCTTCCACTTAATAATGAATTTTGAAGGCAATCTATCTACCTTAGTTCGATCCCAAAATATAATAGAGATATATTAATATGTAAACATCGAAGACATCTTCTGCTCTGGTTCTGGACATACCAGTATGTCAACGACGACGAAGAGGATGAAATCACTAGGTCGACGACAAGGATTGCCAGAAGTTCATCGACATGGTCTTCATTGCTATAAATGTATTTCTAGGTCTCAATTGAATGTTAATCATAAGCTTTTACATGGGCACAATGCTATCACTTTGTTTACATGTACGCACAGATGGGTAGAGTATGCTTCAAAGGATCGCTACAACCATTACAACTCATTTCAACTACCAACAAAATAACATGGATGACTTCATTTCATCATTGATCATACTAGAGATGAGGCAAAACTAAACCCATTTACTTATTGGATATGTAGTTGCTCCTCAAGTAAAAAATTTGTTCATAAATTTAAAATGAAATTTAATATCTCTCTATTACAAGCTATTGAGTTAGAAACCAAATGAAATTTAATATCTAGTGGACATACTTTGAATTCGGGGCAAAAGAACTGGACTAAGTACCAACCATGGGTATCCACCAAGACCAAATAAAAATGTGGAACTTTGAATTTGTGGGTTTGTTTCTATATCTTTTAAGTAAAAATTGTTTTGGAATTGAAATTGAATAATTTGGTTTTTTATTTGATGTTGTTTAATCAAATTACTTGAGCTTCTTGTATTTTTGTTTCACTTCTAAAAAAGACATAGAGGATTATGCAGTTTTTTAAAAGTAATTTTGTCAAAAGTTCTGTAAATTACGTTGCTAAATGAAATTAATAGAAGTGAATCAGAATGATTATGAGTATGAGTTTGATATATCAATAAGAATGATTGTGAGTATGACTTTGATGTATCTTTAAGAATAAGCTCAAAAACAAGATCGATAGGGTAGACATCAAACATGATATCTAGGAACAATGATAGGGTGGCCGAACAACTGAACAAGACAACGAGCAGATCTTGATCAAAGCTCAGTAAAAGATCGGCATGGTAGGAAAACAGATTCTGCTGCTAAAGCATCTAGCGGTGGAGCCACTAAGAGAGAGTTGGTTTTCCTTTCTCTCTTTTCGCTATGTTTTTTACGACGTCAAATATTTGTTGATATGTTTGGGCAAACATCTTTTATCCTTTAAAGCAAGTTATTATTTAAAAACATTCAAAATTTTGTTGACAAAAAATGTAATAAATTAAAGTTATGAAAATAAAAACTTATGAAAATTATATAAAAGTATCAAGTTTTAAAAGTTTGAAATATTTATGTATTATTTTAATAATAATACATATATATAATATAATCTGGATGTAGTGCAGATTTCTCTTAACAATGATAAAGAAACCGAACGGTACAATATAACAAATATATAGTATATGAAATTGAATACTCAAATCGGGGCATCTAGCTCTGGTGGTAAAGGGCTCACAATTGTAAGTACCGTCACCTGGGTTCGATTTCCGGTCACTGCGGAAATTTACATGTGGGATGCAACACTCCAAGAAACGACATGTGAACCCATGTTCTGTCGGGTAACTGATAGCTAACATGTGGACTCCTGCTCTATCGGGAAAATTGGGATACCTGGATTATAAAAAACGAAATTGAATACTCAAAACAAATTTGAAGAAGTTAGAAATAATGTTACATTTGAGTTAAGGTGATGAATACTAGAAAAATAAATAAGAAATATTTTAAAATAATACATAAGAGATTATTATGAGTATAAACTAATAATGTATATTATAAGATGTAAGAAATTAATTTACAATATAAAACATATATTTGCAAATGTAAACAAGATTTAATAATTATAAAGTGATAATTTATAGAACAAGATTTTCTTAATTGGATTGAAATTATATCTATAATAAAAATGTTATTTAAATTATATATTAAATAAAATTCATGCATTTGCACGGTTAATTTCCTAGTATTAATAAAAGTAGAAGTTAGAAACTTCTTAAGCACTCAACCTCATCATTTAAATTATTTTACAAGCTTAGAAACAATGTTTCTCAAAATCATTTAGTGCTCAATTTATTGGATTTTATGATTTTCCACCTTCCCATGATCTCGCTTTTATTCGTATAGATTTAGTGCTCAATTGATTGGAGTTCATGGTCTTTCACCTCCCTCATGACCTCTCTTTAAAAAGCTTATAAAACCTTTTTCTTGATTACTCCACCAACATCAGTTTGATTCCTCTCCCAAATCCCAATAAATTCACTAACATCTCCTCATCACAATGTTCTACATGAATAATAATATCTGATAAGTAATGGTCTTCAATAGAGATTAGAGATTAGAGATTAGAGATTGAAGCTTGCAATTGTGCTTACCTGCTTGTTTAATTCTTTTGTTCTGAGTCACTTCATGCAAAGCTTTATTTCAAATGAGAAATATACGGAATAAAAATATTTGAAATGATTCGGTCATATTTTTTATGCTAACAAGAAATTTATGTTCATGGTAGGTACATTTGCTCTGGTGGAGAGACTAGAGCACAAGGACAAGACTTGGACCTCAGTTTATGAAAACGATGATCTATGTCTGAAGTTCATGTGGTTGAATCCTAAAAAGTTGAGCTCCAGGAGTGAAGCCACAGTGGAGTGGAGAGTTCCTCAATCGGCTTCCCCAAGAATTTATCAGATAACTCATTTTGGAGCTGCAAATAGCCTATTTGGGTCAGTTTACCATTTCACATGTTATTCGAGTGTTTTTGTTGTAATATAAAGAAATAGAGTTAAAGAAATCAAAGTAGAGATAGTTACGTTGTATTATAATGGTGTCATGTTGAAAAACATTGTTTTTTTGATGTAAATGTTTGTCTAACATGAAAATTACAGGTGTAGGCAACTAAGGTTGCACTAATGTCAAGCTAAAGTTAAGCTCACAACTTGAGAATATACGCTTCAGGCTTAAGTCTCTGTCGTTGATTTCAGATTCTATTATAAAAATAATAGATTTGTTGTTTTAGTACGTTTTATATTGTTTCTACGGAGTTGAGAGAAACCGTGAGTTGCTAGGGTGTGGGATTCGATCAGAATGTGATCGTAATCGTGCAATCTCAATTGTAAATCTGTTCCTGGAAAACATCTGATGATGTACCTCATAGTTGGGTTGTACCTTCCCGAGGTGTCAAATGTGATGTTGTACCGCTTAGGCGGAAGCGGGTGCGCCAACTCCTGTTCACGGGCGGTTAACCGTAGGTATTATTTCCTGCATTTAACATCTCCAAAACGGGGACAAAGTTCCCCTGATAGTAGACTTAGTGTAAGCGAGCTCTAAGAACACATCTATTTAATAAAGAGAAGTTACGATCAAGGATCATAACAACATCACTTTAATATAGTATAGAAAATTCATGCAATAAGAACAAGGAAAATATATAGAGGTGTAAAGTCCTCTCAAATTTGTATGAGTTATAACTGATGTAACAGGAGAGATAGTTCTTAAGTTTATTGTGTACTTTTCATCTCTGTAATCGACTAAAGCCATGTCGAATAGTGTAGAACATAACACAAGCTGATACATGATGTTGTTGTTGTTATATGTAGCTTGAAAGTTGTTGTGTGCAGTGTCGGAATTAAATCCATTATTGGTATTCCTTGGAGAAATTTTTTATTGATGTTGTTCTTTGCTTTGTTGGGTATGTTCAAGCCTTCCAGAAAAATTCCTACGACAAGTTTCTTTGGAACTGGGGATAATGATTCTGCACATTTGGGCGAAGCAGTGACATATTTTGATTTTCCGTGAACATAAAAGTTTGGTTGCTTTTGACGTTTCTATCATATCATACATGTTACGTTAATTACTTGTCTAATAATGAGGTCGTAGTAGCCGGTGTCGGCACCAAATATGGAGGTTCGGATCCTGTGGAGTCTCATGCAGTAGTGGATCTCCTCAATAGAGGGCTCACGAGGCTGCTCAAACTGAATCTTAAAGAGTTTTGGAGAGAAGGTTTTGGACTAGCTTTCTCTTCTTCGTTTTTGAATTTTATACTAGATTGGTTAATAATGTGATTATACCAAAGTAAGAAGCTCATACGACGGTGAGAATACGAATTCCAAAAAAGCTTTGTAACAAAATGTCAGATCCATAAACAAAGAGTAACATCTATTTCAACTTTGCTTTATCTTTCTTACAAACAAACCAAAAGATAACAAAATTTCAAAAACAACAAAAAGAGAGCTTTTTTTTTCTTTCTATTTACGTTTCCTCCAAACCCATATGTGAAACACTTCTTTTTTTTTTAATTGTTGAGCCGTTCTCCATGTTAAGCATCCATCAAGAAGGTTCGTTCTCAGAATAGTGTCTCACCATTAGCATAAAGAACTCAGTTTTCTAAATTACTGTATTGAGTTTACTAGAAACAAATATGGAATTTTAGCTTCAGAGTATTCGAGAGAAATAATGAGGAGTTTCTAAAGCATATAATGATTAAGTAACTTAAAAAATAAAAAAATTTAGTTTGGATCTGCTTTATAAACTTAACAATAGAAATTTTATTAGATTTGTTTAAATCAATGAAATTTCGATGTGAATTGGTTCAAATATTTTGGATTGATAAATTTTCATACTCATTATTCTTTTTATCAAGTTTAATTCGGGTTCTATATTCTATACTTATAATGTTAGATAAACAATCATTACTGAATAATTTGTTTAGTTATAGATGTGTAACAAAATTTGAATTCCTAAAAAACATTACATAATTTATAAACTTCTCTAACATATAACTATGAATATTTGTTTCAAATTTTGATTCTCAAATTTGCTTCATTTCTTTTCTTTTTTTTAGAAAAACTAAGTTAGATTTGTAAATTAATTTAGCTAGTTATATATAAAATGATGAAAAGAGTAAAATATACTCTTAAACAATTATTTTATCTCTATAAAATTAAATTATAAATTTTGATAAATATATCATGTCAATATAAATATAGAAGATTTTTTTTGAAAATGATAATTCTTCGTTTTATGATCATAATTAAAACTAAAAACCCTTTTATTAATAATGTTTAATTGAAGCATATCATAAATTTCCGTACAATAACCTGCGCGTAGAGCGAGGTCATACCTAGTAATTTTTAAAAAGAAAATAGAAAGATCTCGGTTGGAGCAAAAATAATCAAGTTCGTTAATAATTACGGATAACGCGGAGATATAAGTAAGACGGTCGCTCTTATTGACTAAAGTATTGCTTTCCTAAGATTTAAGAACCAATGTGTTATCGATCAAGCTAAGAACCCTAGTTTTCCTTGGGGATCGACTACTCGTCGCCACTGGGATTCTAGGTGTGGGTATTTTTGTAGGTCGCAGTGTGGATCCCTTCCTTGTGATTTCGAACTTCCTACTTATAGGAAAACGGCAGCGCCCTAGTTTCTCCTGAGAATAGGAATATCCCCTCGTTATCTTCTGAGATTCTCCTCCACCTAACCCGAGGATTTGGTGGCATCAATGAGATAGAGTTGAATATGGTCACCAGATACTCGGTTGCGATTATTTTTCTTTAAATTCGGAGTCATAAGGTGGCTAGGATGTGGTCGCCAAGCCCATACGATCATCAGGCGCAAATCCTACCAAGTCTTTGCGGGTTAGATCCAAGACTTCGCAGGTTAGTTCTAAGTCTTCGCGGGTTAGATCCAAGGCTCCGGGGGTTAGATCCTAATCCAGAGTTAGATCTATTTCATGGATAAAATAATCCCAATAATCCCTCAAAGCAAAACTAAACGATCTAGACAAATAATTACTATTTAGAATTGAATCTGTATTTAATATGTATGGATATTTTCTATTCTAAAATTAATTTTAAGATCTAACATTTTTAAAATTTTACTATAAGATATGAAAGTATTAATATTTATAATAATATCGAGTGAAAATAATCTCTATAGTATTATTTCAGAGTCTCTTTTAAGAATATAACATTAAAATCATTAAAATATTACATGATATGTCAATGGAAAAAAAGAATTTAAAGAACAAAAGAAAAATATTTATTAAGGATAAAACTAGAACTATATAAAATTTTCATTAAGGGTATAACTGTAAATATGTGTAATTTTCATTTGGTATAATAATTTAAATATTTAGATATAAAATAAAGATAACATATTTAAATATTTAGTTTCAAATAAATTAATTAAGAATATAATTTCGAAAATTTAAAATTAATTATATATTGTAGATTTTTAAAAAACATTATACTTAGAATAATTTAAACTTGATATTTTAATATATTATACTCAATTAAAATAGATTTGTTGAAATAATTATATAAATACTATTATACATTTACACGATTTTTAAAGTGAATTATGACAAAACATTTAAATTTTTATCAAACATTTATGTCTTAATATTTTCACACTCTAAATATAAAATTTCAAAATATTTGTAAAAATAAATTATTGTAAATTAAGTATATCTAAAAATTATAAAATATTTTATAATATTTGATTTATCCTTCTTAACAAGAAACATCTTTGACAACAATTATACAAAAATTATATCAAAGATTTATGTCTTTATATTTCATGGTCTTTAATTAAAAAATTAAAAGAGATAAACCTAAAATTCTTATACAAGATTTTCCCAAAATAAATTTGAGATTATTTTAATATTCATAATAATTCTTAATTTACATAATGTTTTCAATATAATTTATGATATATTTTTACTTTTAGAATAATATTCTTATAATATCTTTATAATATTATTTCAGAAGTATATTTATAACATAAATTAAAAATTAGAAATATTACATCTTATGTTAAATTAAAAATTAGAAATATTACATCTTATGCGGGTAAAACTCTAGTAAATATTATAATTGAATAAATAAAATAAATTAATAATTTTTAGAATCATATGTATATGTAATTTAAAGATACTATGAATATGAAATCGTGTATATTAATTTTATTAGGTGATTTTTTAAAAAATATGCTAAAGAATATTTCTATACAGATATTTATTTAGTATTTCATAATTATTAAATCATAAAATTTTAATAAATTAATGTAACTATAGTAATATAGATATTATTATTGAAAATAATATTATTATAACAAACTATTTGTCTAATCATTAAACAAAATAATTTATTATAACCTTTTATGATAAATACTTTTTGTTTTAATATAATAGATATAAATTCATCCAAATCGACATGTTCAGAATAATAGTCTGAGACAAAAAAAAAGAAGAAGCTTTAACTAATACCAACCTAGTTGGCAGGCTTAGAGCTCGACTACTTTAAATATAGCGGTTGTATTTGTGGTTGCGGTTGTCGATGTTTGTGGATGTGGGCGGTAGCGGTTTAAAGCATAATAAAATGAACGAATGATTTAATGATTGTACACTAGTGCTTTTGCGGGATATGCAAGACTGGTATAATAGCGGTTGTAGTAGCAGTTAAACAAAAAATACAAAATTAAAATATAATATATAACTAGAAAATTTATTAAAATCATGACTTTATGATAATATCACTAACTTAACAAAATTAGAAATAAGAAATTATTTTGGAAACTTGATCAACCATTTTAAAATTCTGCTTTGTAAAAGATTTAATTCACTTCAAAGAAAATTTCAGTTCACTTCAAAGAAAATTTAAATTAAATATTTTCATTGTCATTTTGTATGATTGATTTCTTAATATTTTAGATGAAAAATTATTGTTAGAAATTATGTAATAAATTATTAGAGTCGACCGCTGAAATGCCACTTTTAAGGGTCCTTCAAAGCTGAGTGTCATCGTGTTTTGGTGTGTCATTCTATGTTTTAATGATATGTGCAATTACAAAAAGAGCTTCATTCCTTCAATGAACAATTAATTACAAAAATAAAAGAAGCTTCTCATCACCACCAATCTCACCAACCCGCCTAATAACCATTTAGTTCCGATCCGGTTATGACCGAGCTAATTACCCAGAATTTCCATAATTTCTATTTTTGTCAAGCTAAAACGCAAAATCAAAGCTCAAACAGGGTCTCGGCCGAGCCAGACCGAGCTATAATCGAGCTTATACGTTCTGCCCAGTCATCCCTTACAAAATATATACGTTTCTGATATGTTTCTGTAGCCATTGTTGAGCAAAATTTTCCCAATTTTACGACCAATAATTATGTTTCTTATACGTAAGTCGAACAACAACTCGTACAACTTAGAGATGTTGTGTTGGAATGAAAACTGGAAAACTGGTACAATTTAGAGATAACTTAGAGCCCCTCTTTATCCCTTTAATGAGTAATTAATTAAACAAATTAAAATAAGGTTCCCATCACTACCCACTCTCACCTACCCGCCCGACACACATTAATTACCATTAATTTCGACCCGGTTATGAGCTGATTGAGCTTATTTGGGATCGGTAATTTCCCATAATTTCATCTCTTCGAGCTAGAACATTGAATCTCCAAAAGAACTTTGCCTTAGCCCGACTGAGCTAAAATCGAGCTTATACGTTCTTCTCACCCTCCCTCCCCACATCATATACGTTTCTCATACGTTTTCACAGGCATTATTGATATCAAACCATGAAATTACAGGTTAATACTTTTTCATTAAAATAGAAAAAAGAAGAAGATCAGAAATGGAAAGGAAAGGGAGACACAAACTAGAAGGAAGGAAGATTCAGACTAAGATTCAACTGATAGAAATCAGGAATGAGACGTGGGGACAACAAGACAACTGAAACACTATTAGGAACTAGGAATACTAGAGAACTGGACAACTAAACAACTGGTACAACTTAGAGATGTTGTGTTATAACCTAATTAAGTATTTTTTTGTATTTTTCAGTAAACATTGAGCAGAATGAGCAGCAACATACATATTCGTTATGGAGGGAAGTTTTTATGCTATAACATTTATGAAAACACCACTGATTCAGATCACTCTACAGTAGTTAATAAGATAGGAAAAAAGATTGGGATAGATAGCGAAGGTAACTCTCACAGGAGATTGAGTTACTTTCCGACAGTGTTACAAACTCATGAGGGAGAGCTAGTATGTGTTGACGATGAGGATGTCTATGGTTACCTAACGATAGTTGATAAAAAGGGCATATGAGTGTGTTGAATGTGAAGGTAATCAAAGACAAGGAATGTGACAAGAATAATTGTATAAGGAATGGACGTATTTCAAGAATCGGGGGAGGAAGCTCTGTTGGCGTTAATTATGAGGGGGTGGGTGGAAATGACACTGATGGTGAGGATGTAGGTAATTTCAAAATCCTAACTATTTACGGAGCGGACGAAACAAGACATGGACTTACTGAGCCGATTATTCAAGAGCTGATTATTTAAGAGCTGGAGACTGTTGATGTGAATTTCTGTATGGATAACAACAAAGATGATGATTTTGATGTTTCAGTTCGTAAGCCTTCGGAAGTAAGCCAGTTCGAATGGGAATATGGTTTAATTATTGAACGAGATCAAGATATATGTTCTAAAGAGGCATTGCTTGATTTGGTTGAGACAACTACACATAAAAGTTGTTTATGGTTTACCACTTATAAGTCGGATACATTGCGAGTTATGCTACGGTATGGCCAATATAGCCAAGGTTTCACATGGTATATAAAAGCTGTAAGAATTAAAAATTCTCAATATTTTAGTATCAGAGTGTATAAAAAGATGCATACGTGCTCTAGGATGGTTGTGAGTTCAAGCAGTAATAGAAAGAAATGCACCCCACGACATGTAGCATATGTTTTCCATGAGACCTTAGTTGGGCAATACGACACACCGAGTCCCAGCCTTATCAGGTAAATGGTTCAAAAGGCACTTGGTACGGATATCTCATATGACACCGCCTTGAGAGGTAAAAAACTTGATGTGAGTGAGGTGTGGGTGGTCCCAAAGAAGGTTACAAAATGTTGTATTAGTATTTGTACATGTTGGAGCAAGCGAATAAAGGAAGTGTGACGAGGGTTGTATTAGATACAGAGAACAAGTTCAAGTACTTATTCATACGAATGAACAGAGAAGTAACAATGGCGTTTTAAAATCGCATTTAAAATTGCCATGAGAGAGAGGCCCACCATAAGAGGTTCAATTTAATTTTGTTTAAAATCACATTTTTAGACTTGTTTATTCTTCTTTATTAATCCTAAGTTTTGTTTAAATTAGTTTTGTATCATTAACGTATCTTGAATAACGCCAACTAACACGATGACATCACTTGCAACCATTCATTAATTTTCTAGTTGTCCGGTTATAGACGCCAACTAAAACGATGACATCACTTGCATCCCTTCATTACAGACGAGAATAGTTGTCTATTTGTACACGTTTTGTATCATCATATTATAGAAATGAAACTTCAAATAGTTGTCTAAATTTCCATTCATTTAATAAGTTTTCTAATTTTCCATGCATTTCAATATTTGTCCAAATTTCCATGCGTTTCGAAATCTAATATTCAGAACAAAACTTCATAACAAAACATTCAAAATATTCATAACAAAACATTCAAAGTTCATAACATAAAATTCAGAACAAATTCATTCCATACTATTTCCGCTCTAGAATTGAGGTTTTTTAGGTCTCCCTCTCCTCTTTTTTGGGGGTGGCTCTCCACCGACTCATGATCAACTCCGTTCGGGGATGGTACACTAAACCTACTGAAACTGAGGGCTCTTCCCCCACTGTATGGTACAATTCGCATCCGACCCTCCCTCACGAAGCTCCCACAGTCTAGAATTTGGAGGTGATGATCTTCAAGCTTTTCGAACGCGGTATCGAACTTCCCATCGACCTTCTCGCTCAACGTAACTACATCTTTCGCGATCTCGGCAAGCATATGCACAAACCCTACGGTCGTGGCACTGACACCATGATCTCTTCTTGCATTATCACCTTCTCGTGCATGACTCGAAGAGGCATCTCCAACATATACGTTCTCCGTTATGCCTCTGGCCAACAAATCCTTCTTGTACAGGTCTTTCGACCATATCTTTTCACACTAACAACGAGATGTTCTACCCATCCACGTACCATAACATCGATAATATGTTACACTCCATCAGAGTCGGGCTCCATGATGCGCTCCATAAGCTCTCTCTTGTACACGTCTGGCTCTAGGATTCTGATGATATCCTTCGTTTATCCAAGTTCCAAGTTGATGTCGTCGAGTGGATATCCTTTCATGTTGGTCTCGACGAACTGATGCTTATATTGCCTTGGAAAATACTGATATGCCCCGCAACATCTTCACGTAATTTGCTTCCAAGGACAGGAATACACTCAAATGCAAAAACATACGGTTCAAATGAAAACCCAAACAAGTTCTTATCAAAAACCGAACTCAAAACAATCACTTCAAACATTAACAGTGTAACATACCTCGAGAGGAAGAACAGAACCAGAAAAAGTCCACGAGTGGGCCTCTTTCACCACCCCTTGGTTGAACTTCTTATCAAGACACTTCACGTCCTCCAACAGGTTGTGGTGTATCTCCCCCATTAGAAAGTTCTACATGCCNAATGTGTATCTCCCCCATTAGAAAGTTCTACATGCCAAATTTTCGATGACCTTAAGCAAGAATGGGTGTACGGGTGTCGCCAACTTACATTTTGCCTTTAGAACCTTGCATAAGAATAACAAGACAACCATCTTCTTCATGTATGTCATGTTCCTCAAGGTCCAGACTTCCTCTTCCGCGTCCGACATCGTAATCTTGTTTTTCCTCTTAAAAACCCTCAACACCAAACTGTAATCTCCTTTTGCCCTAGCTTTCAACTCTATGTAGTTGCTCGGATATTGGTGAAAATTCAAGCCAGACAACAACTCATGTTCTCTAATGGAGTACCGCACTGAGACTCCATTCACCACAAACCACACAACATCATTAATATTGGTCCTAACTAGGTGACAGAACAACATCCACAATTCCATGGGGTTCCTATTCAGATTCCTCTGAGATGTAGAAAATATGCCGAAACTAGGGATAGTTTGTGAACCATTCTTGCTGCACTTCATCTTTTTCAGTTGAACAGTGTCTCAAATGTGACACCTCGATCCAATCTTGCAGTACTTCATGTACTGCTCTAGACCGAAGTAAAAAAATTCTGGTTCCATCGGCATAAAATCACCATCCTGCAAATAGAATCATTTCAAGTAGTTGTCGATTATCCTACACTATAACAGTTTGCACTACTAGTTCAGTTATCCTAAAATCTAATCATTTTCCTAACACAATTCGCACACAATTCTTACAGTTCTATCAACAAACAATCGAACAATATACCATGTTCTGTGGAGGATCGTCAACTAGAACATTAATGGGAGCGGCTTCTTCGGTTAAACATGCTTCTACTCCGGTTTTAGCGGCTTCTTCCCAACTATGAGTAACTCCTTCAATAGTTTGACTGATCCCATTGGATTCTTCATCTATTTCCCTAGATTTATCGGTTTTCGTAGCTTCATCATCATTTTGATAGTGTTCTTATACAATTTTAACAACTTCTTCTTGAACGATTCGGGCAATTTCTTCTTGAATGATTGAGGTGATTTCTTGTATAGGTGGAACTATGGTTTTATTTCTCTGTAAAATTCTTTCACTACGAGTTATGAGATTGGGAACCGCTCCTCTCGCCTTAGGCATTCTAGGTTACGAGGAAAAAATTTGGAACCATTGAACAAGGAAAGCCAAGAACAACTAAAATTGAACAAAAATTGAGTTGTCGAGTTGTCCAGGTTGACAAATTCAAATTTCAAATAATTGGGTTTAATTTATGCAATCTTGTCTGTTTCTGGTTTTAGTGGATGCGTTATTAGGTTCACCCATGTTTTACTCTATAATTTCAACATTTGCTTGGACAATTTCGTATTTCACCATTATTTCTTATTAAAATAATTGTATTAAAAAACCGGTGGCATTTTAGCAAGCGATTTTTAGTTTAGTGGTATTTCAGTGATTGTTCCAAATTATGATTGATGTAGTTTTTGGACAAAAAAATTAATTAGGTAAATTGAGTTACTTAAATAAATATGAAACAAAACGAATTCTAAAAATATTTTATATAATCAATAGAACTACTAAATAAATAATAAGTAAATGTGAATTTTAAATAATATATAAAAAGGAAGTACAAGTAATTTTAAAAATGGAAAATCATTAAAAAATATCTTAAAATAATATGAAACAGCATAATAAAATTATAGTTTAAGTAAAAAAAGCAAATTTTAAGAAACTAGAGAAATTTCTTTAAACTTTTAAGAAATATCAATTAATTAATATTTTCTAAATTAATAATTTTCATACTCCCATCATTATTAATTTATAAAGGTTCTAGGATGATATATTTTATTAGGATTTTGGAAATTTTTTGTTAATATTATATTAAGATATTATCAATATTAATTTTCTTTTAAAAAAATCTTAATCAATCGCAACCACCCGCAACCATAAACTCTTGCGAGAAGGAGTTTTTGATTTTAACAATTTAAGGCAAGTCCAATTGATACAAAGCGATTCGGATGATATAGATAAATCGCTATAAATCACAACCGCCCACCAATTTTACCACCAAGCTCTTATCCTATACCTATTTAACTTGAAAAACAAACTTAAAAGTCCACAACAAGAATTAACTTGAAGCCCAAACACAGTACATGACGCATACCACGCCTAAGCTCCTGGTGTTAACCTTTATCCGACACACGAACATAAGAAATCACCACGTGACACTCCTCGTGATCGTCATCTCAACGTCAGCCAATAACGAATCTTTAAATGTTAGATGGCCAAACAAAATTATTCTCATACATAAAAATTCATTTTGGGATGCATTTAAGGAAAGGGTGATTTTTAGGGTGATTCGTGTTTACGCATCCTTTTTAGGATCTCAGTGCAGCCGCCGCCAGGGCTTCGCCGTCCTCCATGGCCTCCTCCGGCCATCCAATCTCTCTAGTCACGATCCAAGCCCTCCAATCAGCTGTTGGCCCCTCCGCCAAGTAACAAACCCCTCTGGAGCTCTGTGGTTAACGAAGCATCTCCATCCGAATCCATTCCTCCAACGATTTTATCCGTCAAAAACGGCACAACCCACCTCGAGATCCCGGACTCTATGACCCGAAATGCTCAGCCCCTCTGGTCTAACTTTCTCGTGGGTCACTTCATGGGTGAAGCCACTCACATAAAAAAAGTTCATGCAACGGTTAACAGGATATGAAACAATTCAACCAAGTCTCTGAAGATCGATGCTTAGTTTATTAGCTCTGACAAGGTGCTTTTCTGTATCGGATCATCGGAGATGCGATCCCGTGTAACGAAAGGGAAGTACTGGCACATATCGGACGTTCTGCTCATAGTCCAAGACTGGTGCCCCGCACGCGCAAACCAAAAACCCGACCTCTCTTCTATGCCTCTTTGGGTAGATTTTCATAATGTCCCGGATGATCTATATACTGACATTGGCCTTCGCTACCTTGCACGTACAGTGGAGAGGCAAAGCACCTCCACCCGAATACGATCCGATGCACCCGCTTAGATGTAGCACGAGTAATGATACTGGTCAACCTAGACGCCCCACTCCTAACTTCAATCGAGCCAAAAGGGAACCGCGAGGCAATCAGAATATCCTATCAATGGCTCCCAGCAAAATGCGCAAGCTATTCTCACTGGGGCCACAACACCAAAGACTGCAAACATGGAAACAAGAATGCCCAAGGTCCAATAATCCCTACGTCTGAGCAGCCACACCCTGTCGCCCTCAATTCCGCCGACCTCCATACAGTCATATTTCCCGAGGAGACAAACAACTCTCCCCTCCCAACTTCCGCAAATGACCAACTTGTGCTCGCTGTGCTCGAAGACCCCCCCTACCATTTCAACCTCCGCAAGCCCAATAGTCCACAACATGCAGCAGAACAACAGTCCAGTCCCCCCCCCCCTCCCTCGAACCTTCAAACTATCCACCCAGCCCCGGTCCCTGCCCCTTTTTCGCTGCTCTTAACGCCTTTTCAAGTGGCTAACGAAGAGGAATGGATAATAGTCCCAACTGGCAGATCCCCCAAGGAGAACAAGCAGGCTCCAAAACAATCCAATGACATCTCTCCATCTCGCTACCAGGCCCTCATAGAGGGAAGTGAAGAAGAGGACAGTAGTGACGATGAAAAAGAAGAGGGGAAAATCTCAGAAGAGGAACCGACACTCCAATCAAACGCAACAATGTTACTATCATCTACGAAAGCAAGTCTAAGGCCAAAGCAAGCAAGAATAAGCAAATTGTCACTAGAAGACCAACTTCCGCCGCGGGTTGAACTGAAAAAATCGGAAAAGCCAGAGAAACAGGAGAAAGGGGAGAAGCGTGTGAAGCAAGAAAAGAAACGTTAGCAACAATCCAAACAGGACAAAGCAGAAAGAACTAAACAAGATAAGCAAGAAAAGATCGAAGCCTCAGGCAAAAGTGGTTATCTCAACAAATCCAACAAAGCCTCCCAGCGGGGGCTGTAATGATCCATGGCCTCTCTATTCTCGTGGAACACCCGAGGTTTTAATAAAAAGCGCAATCATGACCTGATGAAAGAATGGCTATCCCGTAACTCTCCCATTTTTGGTTGCCTCATTGAAACTCGCATCGCTCAGTCTCGTATGAACTCAATCACTCAGTACATAGCCCCTGGTTGGCTTGTCGATCAGAATTATGACCACCATTCCCTCGGCAGAATTTGGATCCTCTGGAACCCGATGTACTCTGTTGCTATTATCCGCAAGACCTCCCAACTGATCGTGGCTAAAATCACCATCCCGTAAACGCTCCAGGAATTCACCGTTACGTGCATCTACACTGCCAACCACCTCAGCGACCACCTTCTCCTCTGGTCCGACTTGCGACAAATAACAGCAGCGCACAACAACACAGCCCTCATTTTCCTTGGCGATTACAACGAGCTCCTCTCGGGTGCAGATCACTCGCACGGTGTTGTCCCTCTCGGGAGGCAGAGGGGCACCTCAGCGTTCCAGTCCTGCGTCAGAGACTGTGATGTTGTCGACCTGCCCTATACTGGTAGTCTTTTCACATGGACAAACAACAACCCGCAGCGCCCCATCGCCGAGAAGATTGACAAGGCCCTGATAAACCTGTCTTGGCAACAGCTTTTTCCCCACTCCTATGCCCACTTCGATTCCACAGGCGCATTCGATCACTCTCGCCTTACTGTTCATCTCTGCCCCCACGCATGTCTCCTCAACCAGAAAGCCCTTCAAATATTTCACGTTCTAGGCGGACGATCCGGCATTCCTCCCCATCATTGCTCAATCCTGGACCTCTACGCCTCCTATCTATCCCTCTCGCTCTGCTTTACACCTTTTTCAATCTAAATTAAAAGTGTTAAAATTTATTCTTCGTGGTTTGAACAGAACAGCCTTCGGAGACGTCACCAAGAAATCCCATGAAGCTAGACAGGTCGTCGCGAATCTCCACGACCAAGCACGCGCGACGCCCACCCCGACCAACTTCACGGCGCTCCAAGCCGCCACGACGGAGTACAATCACCACGCCAGCATGGAAGAAAAGCTTCACCAACAAAAATCTCAGATCACTTGGCTCAAGGCGGGGGATAAAAACACCTGCTATTTCCACAGGGTGGCAAAATCGAGAACGACTCGCAACACAATTCGTTCCCTCACCTCCGCCGACGACTCGATTATGTAGGACCCGCCCAAATCAAAAGCTCTGCAGAGGAGCACTTCCGCTAGTTCCTCCAGCATCGCTCAAACCACATCGCCCCGGTCTCGACCCCGCACCTCAGTGAGCTGCTCAACCATACCATCTCAGATATCGAAGTCGCGCACCTAGTTGCCCCTATTACTCCGGATGAAATCAAGCAAGGTATTTTCTCTATGCCCCGTAATACATCCCTTGGTCCTGACGGTTTCCCTCTTAAGTTTTACATTGCAGCTTGGCCGATTATTGGAGCGGATCTCATCATTGCAATCCAATCCTTCTTTGTTTTCGGTTTTCTCCCCCGCGGTGTTAACTCCACTCTCCTCGCCCTCATCCCCAAAGGCGACAATCAGACATCGATGAAGAACTATAGGCTAATATCATGCCTCAACACTACGTACAAGCTCATCTCAAAGATGCTCGCCAACCGGATCAAACGTTGTCTCCCCGACCTTATCGAGCCAAACCAGAGCGCTTTCGTCAAGGACCGCCTCCTCTTGGAGAACATTCTCTTAGCCACTGAGCTCGTCAAAGACTACCACAGACACTCTCAAATCCTTGGACGACAATTAAGCTCGATGTCTCTAAAGCTTTCGACACCCTAGAGTGGGAGTTCATCATCAAAACGTTACAAGCTTTGGGGTTCCCTCACCAATTCACCAGCTGGATTCGCATTTGTATATCTACGGCTATGTTCTCCGTCGTCGTCAACGGAGAGCTTGCATGCTACTTCCCCAACACTAGGGGCATCCGTCAAGGTTGTTCCCTCTCTCCTTATCTCTATGTTATAGTTAACAATGTTCTTTCTAAATTATTGAACAGAGCAGCGGCGAATTCCCTTATAGGCTACCACCCTTCTTGTAGAGAGCTCGGCATAACTCACCTTAGCTTTGTTGACGATATATTGGTCTTTACAGATGGCAACCCGGCTTCTTTCACAGGGGTTTTGCAGGTTACGAATTTCTTCGCCTGCAGATAAACAAGGAAAAGTCCTCTATATTTGTGGGCGGCAGCCCAACTACCCTTGTTACTCAGGCTATGATGTACGGCCTCACTCTCGCCACTCTCCCGATCCGGTACCTCGGCCTCCCGCTGATGACCAAGACGATGACCTAGACGGACTACGAGCCATTGATCGATCGCATCACGCAGAGACTCCTTGCTTGGACTACTAAACTCTTACTTACGCAGGGAGATTGCAGCTCATTAAATCCGTTATTTTGAGCATTTCAAATTTTTGGCTTTCAGCTTTTAGACTTCCCAAGAAATGCATGGAAAAAATTAAGCGCTTATGCAGTAATTTTCTCTGGTCAGGTACCCCCTTGGACCACACGAAGGCGAAAGTCAAATGGCATGAGCTTTGCTACCTGTACGAAGGAGGTCTCGGCATTCGTAGTCTTCGTGACACCGCCACTGTGTTTAGCCTCTCCCTGATCTGGCGTCTCATAACTAAGAAGCCGTCTCTATGGGTCTTGTGGACCCAACACTACCTCCTCCTCCAAAGTACTTTCTGGGAGGTCAAGCCCTCTACTTCGGGATCATGGATTTGGAAGAAGCTCCTAAATCTTCGCCCCCTCGCGCAAACCTTCAGTAAGCTCAAGCTCGGGTCAGGCTCTATCGGGTGATTCTTGAGTGACGACTGGTCCGGTTTGGGCCCTCTCATCTCCGTCCTGGGTGAAGCTGCTACGAGAGCTCTTGGCATCGCGCTCCTCGCCCTGGTCTCCGCCACGGTTCAGCAGAACCAATGGAGTTTTCGCCAGGTTAGGGACCCTCGCCTGCAGCTTCTCATCGATTCCATCATCCTCATTCCTCCGCCCCAGCCATCCGAGGGTCCTGACATCCAGCTATGGAAGCATGATCCACACACTTTCAAGCCCAACTTCAACGCAAAAGCACGTGGGAGCTCATCCGGGACCGGAAGCCTCGGGTGTCCTCGGCGTCGTTCCTTTGGTTCCCCCAACGCATCCCGCGGTTCTCGTTCATTCAGTGGCTAGCGTTATGTGACCGTCTTTCGACTGGCTCCAGCATGCGAGCATGGGGCTACGACCACCCATGTTCCCTATGCTCTAATCCCGATGAGACGCGCGACCACCTCTTTTTTAGTTGCCCGGTTGCGAGCCAAGTTTGGGTCAACCTCTGTACCCCGCTCTTACCTGCGCCCCCACCCCCGACCTCCTGGACGAATATTGTTGACCTTCTCCACCGCTCGAATATGCCTCGTATCGACAAGATCCTGCTCAGAATGATGTTCCAATCAGCCATATACTACATTTAGAGAGAAAGGAACGATCGTGACCATGCTGCCTCGGTGAAGTCCAGTGCCCTCATTACATCGCTTCTCAAGCACAACATAACTCAGCGTGTCTAGGCTCTCAACTACACCCACCCCCCCNCCACCCCCACACCGTCTGTCAATCTAGCTTCGCTCTCTCGGGTTATCTCGCTTAGTTGATTGACTTTTTCTGGCTTTTCCTGCTGCCTCGGGATCTTTGCTTGAACATCACTCTTGTACTCTTTTTCCCTTGTCTAATTTTGTCCCACCGAGTTTTCTACACGGGGTTTTAACGAGGCAAGAGTGTTGTTCCCCCCTAACAAGATCTCCCCGCTGCTCTGTTTTTTTTTATTTTTGTATGTTTCTCTCTGTTTTGGCTTATGTTTCCTCTTTGTAAATATTTTGTCCTAGTTCAATAAATTTCACATTTTATCAAAAAAAATTATTAATTACAAAGTTATTTTTTTCCATACCTAAGGAAAGTATTTTGCATCTTGATCCCCCATTGTCCTTCTTCAATTGTTCAGTAGATGCATCTTGGAAATCATCTTCTGATGTTGCAGTTTATGGATGGATTCTGTCAGACCCTTCAAGTCTTTTAAGAATTCAGGGTTCTGCATCTTTTCAGCCAATTTCTTCTCCCTTTGAAGCTGAAGCTTATGCTTTAAGAGAGGCTATGCGGCAAATCCACAATTTTAGTTATAATCAAGTTGTTTTCAGTGTTGATTCGCAACAACTCTTCTCTTTGTTGCAGTCTAAATCACCATTGAAGGTTCATCAGATTTGGAAGCAAAGCTCAATAGCTGTATACTTAGCTGATATATTCAATATGGTTTCCAATTCTCATTCTCAGTATACGTTTCGCAAGATCTCTAGATCTTTAAACTCAGTTGCTGATTTTTTAGCCAAGCTAGCTCGTGAATCTAAGTATCAAGCTCGTATCTCTTGGTTATAGTTTTTGTGGTTTTCATCTTCTTTATCGCATACCATACATGTATTTTCTATCTTTTGTTGGAGCTCTGTATGTTTTGACTTCATGTTCATGGCTCTATCTTCATCTAATATATTCCTTTGTTGGCAAAAAAAAAAAAAAAGGAAAGTATTTTGCAGTTAAATGCATTTTCTCTGTTGACAACAAAAAAGAAGTATAATTATTAATCGGTTTCATTCATTGAACCAAAACCGATTTTTATGTAACGAAATAAAAGAAGATTTTCTTAAAAAAACAATTTCAATGTTATGTTAATCAATATGCATTAGACCAAACTCAACTACAAATGGTTTTAAGTTTCTAAAAAACAGATAAAATCATAAAACTATAAACCAGAAAAACTNCATCTGGTTTAAGTTTCTAAAAAACAGATAAAATCATAAAACTATAAACCAGAAAAACTAAACTAAACCATACAAATGGGATTCCAAAACCTACTAAGAAGTGTTGTCATTAGCAAAAACCGAAGATACAGAGACAAAAGGACCATAATAACAGAGTCTCACCTAAACACAGAATTGATCAACTCTTTAAGATTCTTGCACCCAATGATCTCAATCTCTTTCAAATCCATAGCCTTCAATGTCTTCTCCACTGATTTAGGAACCACACACTTTTTGAAACCTAGTTGTGCCAATGTACTTACCCTTTTCTCCATTCTTGCTACCTGTTACCATCATTTCTTCAAAATCAATGTTCATCGAAATTCTAAGAACTTGAACAATTTTAGCTTATTCTTCAAATGTTTTTTAATAGCTTTACCGTACGAATCTCCCCCGCTAAACCAATCTCTCCGATGAATGCTACACCGTGAGGAATTGGAAACTCCAAGAAACTGGATTATATGCAATAAGTCGGTTAAATCTTTGCATATTTGACAACACTTTTTCTAAAGAATGCAATAATAACACTCACTCACCTGCTACAAATTGCTGCTGCTATTGCAAGGTCACCAGCTGTCTCAGAAAGAGCAACTCCACTAGCAGCGTTGAGAAAAATCCCCTAAACAATCATTTTATTCACTCAGAGATTGCAATCTCTAGGATACGAAGTAAGAGACTTCACATATGTATAGTGAAGAATGGAGTTTAATCTCTTCCTATCGTTTACTATATTTAGAGGGGAAACAAGATTTAACAAGGTGAGCAACACTGCAGATTGACACAATACTTACATGTTCTTGAATTCTAAGACCAGCTTGCTTCAAAAGAACCTGTGATATGATAGGCCAAAAACATAACCCGACACAAAATGGTTATAAGAAAATGAAAGTCGAAAGACAGGGCATGGAACCATATAATTTATGTATTGGACAATGCGGAAAAGACAATGTTAGTGTAGGAGCACTCACAGCAATGATCATGTCAGCTCTGCTTGCTTGAATACCATTGACATGCCTTGAAACTGTTGAGCCAGACGAACACAAAGCCTACACGAAGACCAAAAACTACAGTAGTTTGTTTCAAGATCAACTAACATTTTCAGAGTTATATATATGGGGCAGCTAATGATGAAAGATTTACACGGCTAATGTAAGTCATGGATCTCATCATATTGGCAATAGCAAAATGTGTCAAGAAATTCTAAACGTGGTTTAACTTATCAATCCGGAATCAGTTTAAACATTTCCTGAATTCTGAAGCAAAATTTTCTTGTGATCTACCTGCACTTCAATGAGGAAACTCCGAGATCCATCCATAACTACTGCTACAGCTAATCCAGCTAAAACATCGGAATCTGGATTTTGTTGACTAAGATACATGCCACTTGGGTTCAAGACCACTTCGAGTCCTAAATTTGACATTTCAAAAACTCCTAGCTGAAAAAAGGAAACTGCCTCAGCCACGAAACAGAATAAATGAAAACACAATCTACAGAAAGAAGATGCTTGAACTAGCAAAGTTCTTGAGAACAAAGAAAAAAGTCACAGAAATCATGATTTAATCTGCAAAGGTATATAGAGTTTTATGTGGATTATACATACTTCATCAGTCGATCCAAACCGATTCTTCACAGACCGAAGCAAGCGGTACGTTGAATGTTCTTCACCCTTAAATTTGACAGAAATACATGTTAGGCTTATCAGCTAATTGTCTTCTGTTATATCGCATAACAACTCAAAGCTCATGTACTTGCTATAGTCTAAGAAGAGAAGTCATCAAGCTAATCCACACAAAACAAAAGTATTTTGTTGGAACTACAGAGCAACCATTTATTGAAGAGGATACCATGACTGAATATCTAAACACAATAGAAAACAAAAAGCTAAATACCTCCATGTACAAGACAACATCTACTATGTGCTCCAAAACACGAGGTCCTGCAATATCTCCCGCTTTTGTAACATGTCCAACCTAAAACAAAAAGTAATGTGCATTTAAAAAATCTGATCCAGATCTAACAACCACAGACAATAAAAGGATTGGCAGGAGGATGCTTACTCACCAGAAACACAGGGACATTAGATTTCTTAGCAAAACGCAATAGGGTTGATGTGCACTCTTTAACCTGTTTATGGTCTTCAGCTAAGAAATTAAAGCTTCCTTTTAAACATCAACAAAAAATATGAAGCAACAAAAAAGTAGCTATGATTAACTTCTTGCTCATAGTAATTAGAGGAAAAATTTTAAACCTGTGTGAGACCACCAGCGCTTCCAGTCACCTCTTTTAGGTAAACCGTTTGAATTGAATCAATGATGATAGCTCGGGGAGATAACTGATGAGCTTTTGTTAGAATATCCTGAAATAATATTAAACACACGATACGTTTAAGGCATTTTACAATTTTCACAAAGAAAAATCAAGACTAACAAAAACATTTCAGTTATGACAAGCGAAGGCTTGAGAAATTCACACAGCATATAGTTGGTTTCGGACATGTACCGAGAATTAAGTTGGAGATCAAAAGTTAAGAATGAACATCTTTTCCACATAAAAAGTATACCTGAAGATCAGAGCTCGAAAACAAGTAGAGCTCGTCACTTTGAATTCTCATCCTGTCTGCCCGACTTCCTATTTGCTCAACACTCTGCAGTTGGGCAGAAAAAAATATAGAAGAATCTTATGAAGGTGTAAAGAAGCGAACACAATGCGTGGGTGGGGTAAGATCCTTCAGGACAAACTAAATATACATTTTTGCAAATAAAGAGGAGAAGGGCAGAACTACTATGCTAGAATCCGAACAAGTATTACTTTGCTGCATTTTAAAACACTTTCATTTAAGCTCGTTAAACCATATTAAGCATTTACAAATCTACGAGTTGATCAGAAACCTGGTATGAGGAAGACAAGTAGGACAATTGCAACTTTGAGAAAGAAAAAACAGAAAATGGTTACTACTAACCTCTTCACCAGAGACATACAAAACCGGTGCGGGTTGGGCTGAATCACTCCCCTCAGAAATAATAGATGCAATCTTCCATTTTAGAAAAAAAAAAAGTGAGGAGAGAATCAAGGAACCGTTGTTGCATTACTTGAAATTTGATAAAACATTTTTAAGGAAGCAAAAATAATTCAAACACCAAAAATCAAAAACCCTTAACCTGCAATAACAATGTACTCTTGCCAATACCAGGATCACCACCAATCAAAATCAGGGAACCTAGAAAACAGTACCATAGCCATTCAACAGAGAAACAAGACACCATAAATTATTTCTACATATGATGAACAAAAGCTTTAGATAAACTGCAATATTGAACACAAAAATAAATTTTTAAAAAGGCATAAAATCAGGAAGACAGCCAACAACCTGGGGCAAGACCACCGCCAAGCACCCTGGCAACTTCATTCCCAAAATGTCCAGGCCTATACATAAAATGCATCATATAAATAAAAGCATGATATCTCCAACAAAAATGTCTTAGATTGTAATACATCACAAACTTATGTGAGTTAGACCGTCCTAACCAATCGCAGGAAAAAACTCATCCCTCAAACAGACAACACACAAGGATAGTACTTTCTTAGAGCCGAGGAAGCATAAAATATCATACGAATATCTTAGATTGTTTTACAAAAACATATCATCACATACCCATGTGAGCTTATACCGTTATAACCAAATCACAGGCAAAACTCATCCATAAAACAGAAATCTCAGAAAGTATATACTAGAGCCAAAGAAGTAATGATAGGCCATAGCAACTGAATCCAAGAAACAAAATTAGTTTTAAATCTACGAAATGAAAAAGAACATACAGAGAAATTGTCCATTGTTGTCTAGTAATCCCCTTAACAACATCAGTTAGTCGATGTGGCTGCACCACCGTCTGTTCTGGTAACCAAGACAAACCAGTACTTTCCACAAGACCCGAGCCACCACTAGGTTTACCACTACTTCCCCGAGACTCAGAGCCTTGAGAGAAACGTCGCAAAGTCCCAACTGTATGGCAAGCACGACAACTTCCCCACCATTGACCTTCGGAATGCCCACAACTCTCACAAACCCAACAAGTTTTCGCTTTTCCTCCTTTCTTTTTGTTCAGAACTACTTCACCTGGATCCCATCCTTTTGCAAACCCAGCCATGCCTGAAGCAGCTTTTCTCCATTTCTGAGAAGATTTATCCTCGCCTCTAGAACTGGCATCCTTTGCATCAGTATCAGCATTTGAGATTGAATTGATGGGTTCAACGGAGAGCGAGTCGAAAACGGAGGAGACGGGGAAAGTAAAGCGACGGAGGTGGATGGGGGAAATGGAAATCGTGAAGGGAGAGGAAGATCGGAAGAGGAGAAAAGAGTGGGTTTTAGTGTAAAAGCATCTGAAGCAATTCATATCTGAGATCAACAACATCAACAACAACAACAAAAAATCAAAATACCCTTTCGAAAATCTTTCTGCTTTCTTGTTAGGGTGAGGCAACTTCTCTAGAGCCCTTATGAGTGGGTAATACATTCTCCTATGAGTTCTACTAATCCTCTATGCCCCCGTAATACTGAACTACCATAATTACCCTTAATGA